>SNQN01001841.1:38231-85434 GCA_008642245.1 Bassia scoparia
AGTGGTGGCGTGGGTGGTGGGTGGTAGGTGGAGTGGGAGGTGTAGGTAGTTGTTGTTGTGTTTTATTTTTTTAAATTTATTTTTTAATTAAACCTAACTATAGATAAGTCAAATGTAACACCCTAATAATTCTCCCTTTTTCATGTGAAATATTTAATTGAAGATACGGAGAATTATTTACATGTTACTGCCACGTATGAAAACGTTTCGGCTTATTCAAAATATTGCAGCGAAAAATGACTAAATCAAACAGTAAAACTTCTAGGAAAACTATCAAAGAATTTAAAATCGTACAACTTTAAACCAGCTTTGGTCCTTTTTTCAAAACCGAGGATAAATATTTTGGCAAACTAACGAAACTWAAAAACCATTTTATCCAATTATAAAATACTAAAATTTTCAGACGGAACATTAAACAATAGTCCTAAGAATATAACACTTGAACACTCCCATGACCCAACGGTGCAAATACACTTGAGGTGATCAACATTAGTCTGGCCCGTCGGCCCGGCTCGGCACGGCCGCAGAAAGTGAGGGCTTTGGGAAACTAAAAACATTAATTTTTAGTTCAAAAGCCCGGCCGGCCCATATAAGCCCGCAATGGCCCGCAAAGCCCGCACTTTTGGGCGGGTTTCGGCTATACTTTTTATATACAAGCCTGGCCCGGCCCGCCCATTTGATCACCTCTAAAATACACATGTATAGCGATCAACATCCTGCACAATCCTGTGAAAACTCTACTCTTCATAATTTCCAAATGAAATAAGGATCATCACAGGTCCACCAAAAGAAGGAAAATGTGGACGACACACAACACACAAAAACACACACAATCAGCAAAGATGAGTACATAAAACTTACGAAACAAGAAAACAATCGGACAGCATCTCCCATAAAAACTGGACATACTAAGTTATGACACCTGCTAAGAAACAAAAGAAAACCCTACGGTGGTGCTCATAACCACTCAACTAAAATTTATACAGCCCAAAGATCCAAAATAACTCAATACCAATCACATATCATATACAATTGCTCAAAAAATCTCTATCCCAACATCATCAATCGCTCATTAAACCCTCCTGTTAAACAGATTAGTATCTGCAAGAATAGTTTACYCGACTCCAATACATGACTCAATGTAGTTATTACTTTTGTTATGATTTGAGCAACAGACAAGGTTGTCCACAACCCATGTTCACAATTTAGGAAACATCAACCAAACACCAAGTGTCATCTGATACAAGGTGCCACAATCCCACGCCTCCTCGTCGAAAGGCATCAAATTCAATAAACATATGGAGAACGGGTGCGACTCCGTCACCATAGCTAGATGAGATCTCAATCTAACCCCAGTTGGATAAAATTCCTTTATAAAAACACTTTAAAAGAGACACGTTGATCAAACGGCTCTAGGAAAGTTGCGAATGAAATCGCAACTCCAACCTCTGATTGTCAATATTCCAAACGTGCAAAAATCTAGAGTTTTATTACTCATTCATATTATATTTAACTGTTAATTATTAATCAACTTCCAAACAAGAGCATAAATCACATACCCGTTTAACTCCTGACCCACCCATTTCATTTGGTAGATGACGGATGGATAGTTGCGGATGATGATCCACACGCCCCGAACCTGATCCATTTCCATCCTTAATTATCACCCACCCCTATCATAGCCACCTCAAAAAAGCCAAACCCACCCAAATTCCACACCTTGAAACCACCTGACCCAACCCCACCCCACCTTTAGCCACCGTTGCCCAGATGAATTCAATTACACYAAGACCACCAATTTTGAATCTCTTTATAAAATCATTGCTTCCTTTCACTCTCCCTTTCTCTCTCTTCGATCTCATGTCTCCTTCTGTCTCGATTATGGTTGAGTTATTAAGGTTTTGGCGGGATCGTTGTCTATGAGTTTTGGAATTTGTGGTGATTTTGGGTGGTTTATAGATTGGATTAGATGGTGGTATTTGTTTGTTATAAGATTCAAATTTGGGTGTGCTTTAGATATTTGRGGTGGGTAGAAGGTTGAGCAATGGTGGTGTAGTGGGTGGTGTTGAATTGGTAGGTCCGTTGCTGGGTGGTTGTGGCTCTTCCATTGCTTGGGTAAGTATGGTTTCTCCATTGGTGGGGTGGTTGTATTAGGCTCATTGCTAAGGCGATTGTGGTGGTGTTCGATTGTGGGGGTTTTAATTGGATTAGTGTTGGGTTTCGGTTATGGTGCTTGTGCGATGTGCTGATGGTTGAGGAATAGGGTACCAGGATAAAGAGGGTAGGACGAGAGAAAACATTATGATTACTTAAAAACTTAAATTACATCTTATTTGGTACGAAGTATTGGAAGGAAATAAATACTATAGTTTCCAGTGTTGGTGAACACTATAATTTAAGTGGAAAGAAATTAATATTTTTTGGCGATGTCACAGATAACGGGATGAGAACCGATTCTAGGCACACTAGAACGGAGGAAAGCTCTAACCACCTGAGCTTACACTCGAAAAGAATAATCATAAATAATTAAAATTATTAGAACTAATCAAAAACCGATTATAACCTATTTTGTAAGTAAACTAAAATTAATACCTAATTGCTTTTTTTTGAAAGGGAAGATAGATTCCATCAATTAAAGGCCATAGACATCTACAATCAGAAAAGAGAAACAAATACAATCTAGTAGAAAAAAAAAAAACGAATCTCAATTATGAATGCTATAACCCAAAAGCGCACTCCCATAACAACGGAACATTACAGCAACGAAAACATGAAAGCGATTAAGCAGCCAAGTGACGACTAATTAAACAACACCTACAACCATAACCCAAAGGAAAGAAGGCCACACAATCTAACGAACACTCCATCAATCGGTCAAGAATTCCATTACGGACTAAGACAAACCACTGAACAACTGTAACCAAACGACACCTCGAAAACCCGACGAAACAAGCCAAATCTACCCACCGACCCAACCAATAAACAATATCGAAGAGACAAGGAGAAAGATCTAATTTCCATGAAAGTGTGATCAATTGCAACCCAAAACCCAAAGGACCCCATTATTATTCTAAAAAACAAACACAAAAACTAGTGATTGCAAATTATTAAACAACAAACATGATAAAACTAAAAACCAAGCCCGACTAAGACGAGGGATCCACATGAAGAAACGCAGTACCATTGCCTTACGTCGTCGCAAATTAGTCGACCACCCAAGAAGGCGAGACGGGACAAGGGAAAAGATTCCAGTCGAATTGAGACCCCACATGGCTTATATTATGACTGCAATCACGACGAGTACCGTCGTAATTTGGGCCACAACATAGCCCGTCACCACCGGAGCATCGGATCGGTAGAGGAATCGCACCCAATTTCAAACCCACGGGAGAGAAAAACCCAGCCCCACCAAAAATTAAAGCAACCGACCACCGCCAATCTTCACGAGATCGGTGAAGGGTGGCTCGCCGGCCATAAGGAGGGTAAACCCCACCCCCATAGCCGATGACCCCCTTCCTAAGCCCTGAAGAAACAGAGAGAAAAATCTGGAAAAGGATAGGAAAGATGGCAAGAGCGATGGCGACCAAACGAGGGTGCCAACTGAAGAGAAGAAAGAGAGGGAGAAACCCGAATGGGGGGTCCAAAACCTTCGAAAAGAAGCAAAAAAACCTCCCAAAAGCCTATAACCCTAGAGGGAACCTAAATTAAATTAAATTAAAGATAATTGTGGTTTGACCTAAATTTGGCTTAAATGATGATAAAAAGTGATTAAAATTAGTTGACCCTATCCCACAATCCTTTTGTAATATCGATCTAATAAAAACTCAGTCTACATTTTTAAAAAAAACTGGATTTTCAAAAAAATGACTTAAATGCAGAAGATAGGGTTGTACAGACCCGAATATGTCTTTCCAAGTAGCGGGCAATGATGACATATATATGCACACACGTTGCATTTGGTCCAACATTGGAGAATTATGGCTAAGGAACGAACAATCACTACTACATAAAAAGGATAAAGCAATACCTTATTGCAACGATTTGGTCTATAACAATGGTCTATAGCAACGGTCTACTGTAATAGTCTGGATCTATGGAAACAGTTTTGGCAACAATTAGATCTATAGCAACGGTCTTTGACAAACGGTTTTGGCTAATCGTTGCCTTATATGGCCTAAGGCAAAAATGTTTGAAGCTATTGCAAAGGTTTGTTATGAACCGCGTTGCCTTAGATAAAGAAAATCTAATTTAATACACAACAAGATTCCGTGCTTTTACCGTCCAAATTTACCGACCGTCTCTAAAACGGTCTGAAAAACTAACATTACCGACCGTTTTGGGGTTGGACGCACATTACCGACCGTTCTATCAAGTGGACGGAATTTAGCGTCCGTTTACAAATTTTACCGACCGTTGTACGGTCGGTAATAGGGTCAAAAATATTGTTTGACCATTTAGATAGGATTACCGACCGCCTAAAAGTATTTACCGACCGCTGGCGGTCGGTAATCCATTTTTCCCCCAAAAAAAAGAAGACCACATCTAGGGTCATCTTTCATTTCCCTCGCAAACCCAAACTCCCTCACAACTCATACGTCTCTCAACTCCCTCGCAAATCTCAACTCCCTCGAAAACCCTTCCCTCTCTCCTCTRCGGCGGCTGGCTTCCTCGCCGGCGACTGCCCTCTTCTCCTCTCTGTTCTCGCCTTCTCTCAACGCAACAACGCAGCAGCTGCGCACAAGGCAGCAGCAGGAGCACAACGCAGCAGCAGCACCGGCGCACAAGGCAGCAGCAATTCGTCGCCGGCGTTTCTCCGTGGTCAACCGCCTTATTCCGTACCCACCAATTCGAGGTAAGTACAAACCCATAATTTTTTTTTCTCTTAATAAACTAATTCAACCAAAATTAATTAAACCTCAATAATCCATTACTACATGTTTAAAGGCAGAAATTGGGAAGTAATGGAGCATAGAGCTCAACAAATAAGAAAATAGAAGCAAAACACAAACCAGAAAGGAATTAAGAGATTTAAGAGAAAAAGAGAAGAAAGTAGTAAATTTATATTATAGCTCAAATGAGAATTAAAAGATAAGGAGTACATTATATAAGCTATGAAACTTGAGCTAAGATTTAGCTAAGTTAATAAACAACTACCAACATTAAATAAAGATGGACTATAAAATTCCTTTCCCTTAAAAAGCTGTATTCCAAATGCAATAACTGACTTACACAAAATACGATACAAAAATTTGTTGAAAGCCATGACTATAAACTGTTCATCTCCCTTTAGGAGGAATCTAGATCAATTCTGCCACTTACCCAAGAAAGCATGATTATAACATTTCAATTCCTTAGCAACATCTTGTACTCATTGCTGAGAGAAAACGTGCCAAGTTAGAACCCTTCCTTCAACCCTGCACATATGTTTCCAATGGCCTTCTATGAAGTACAAAGAGAACCAAATTCAGCAGCACCAACAATGGAACTCAATCCTCCTGGTCGAATACCAACATAACAACATGAACATCAATTGCCGTAAGGGTCCTTCTTGGTATGATAGCCAACTTAGGAGGATCTGAGTGACAATACCATGCCCTCATTATCCAATTCCGACAACAATCTAAGTACTCGGTAGCATTCTTGCTTAAAAATAAATGCTCCAAATCATTCAACTTCACAGAATTGAAATTATCAGTTTCCAGTTCAACCATCCACAAAACACAACACTTAGACCTGCTTTAGTTATTAGTTTGAAGAGCTCTTCACTATTATCATTCCTTCCCCCTTCAAAAAGACTYGCCCTCAAGTCTTTGATTGTAATAACAGCAACAGGAACAATCTGACCAAGCCTCTTGTTACAACAACAAGAACAACTAACCCTYAATCCACYCGGGTCAAACACCAATATTRCTACATGAAAATCCAAGAGAAGGAACTTAATGAACCCAAGMTGGACCTTACAGATTGACAAATGACAGAGCATGATATTGCAGCCCCATATGTGATTCCCTTGGTTATTTTCCATAACTTGAGACACCCTTGTTAGCAACAACAATRYCCCTTGGCTTGAATTTTCAGATTGCACTCCAATAACCTTCATTTGGGGTCCTTGACAAACCCATGGCAGCAATACTTCAACAGAATCAAGAGCTTYTATTGTCTTAGAACCCAAATTGTTGGAYTTCACACCCACTTCCTCAATTTCATGTGTTCCCACAACAACTTTAGACCCAATCTCACTTCCCAAGGCAGCTTTCTTGCACTTATTAGACATACTAACTTCAACACTTTGGGARGTTGGCAAGATTGGTTGTCTTRTGTTTGAAGTCACATGTGTAGTAGGCATWGGTTGRAATGAGATTTGTGGCTTAATATTGGTTGGAGTAGGGAGCAAAGGGGGTTGTAAATTGGTAAGTAGAACGATTGATTGGTTGTTGATGTTTGAGGGAGTAGAATGAACAGTTGGTTTAGGATGAAGAGAAGGAAGAGATGATTTGGTTGATGAAGAATTATGTATGCATGCAATTTGTGTAGAGTTCTTTGAAGATACAAGTTGTAGTTTAGAATATTCTACTGCCTTGGCTAGTGAACTAGGCTTGAATGCAAAGGACTTAACCTCAGTTTGCAACCCATCAAGAAAGCATTGTAGAACATATGAATCAGGAAGCACTTTAGCCTTCCTAGACAAAGCAACCCTTACTATAAGAAATYCAGCATGATATGACTCTATTGAGCCATGTTGTTTCACCTTCTTGAACTCCTCTAACACATCAATACTAACTTCATCTCTAAATTTATCAACTACAGTAAGCATAAAATCAACCCAATAAAGAAAAATACACCTTCTCCAATACAAGTAATCATTCACCCAATTTGTAGCCCTGTCTCTTATACACATCTAGACACCATTAACAGAAAAGTACTTGGCACACTCTTTAATCCACATTCTAGAATTAAACCCATAAAACTTAGGATAATCAGATTTTGGTGCATACCAAGCATTTCTTGTAGAATCGGTTGATGACTCATGGTATTTGGGATCTCCTCCTTTGATTGAACTTGGCCCCTTTRAATCCTTCATTGCCTCATGCTGCCCATATTGTATCATTTGATCAATTTTAATGTGGSTTCAGTCAAATTTATTACCCAAAATGATGGGAACTCAAAGAAATATGCAATTGTTGAAGCAAAAATGCTGGGTTTGTAATTGAGGAATTTTATCAAACACCTTGTGTGCAAGAAAGAAATTCTGAAATGGGTATTTTTGTGGAAGCAAAAATGGCAGCAAGAAAGGGGTAATTCAGCAACTGAAATCACCCAATGCAAGTATGAAAAAGGAGGCAATCTCCATTAAAGAACAGAACAAAAAGATAAGAGAAAGAAGAAGAAGAAGAAGAAGAAGAAGAAGATTTGGATATTTTCTTCAATTTGATCGAACAAATTCAGCAATTGAAATTGCTCAAATCAATGGCGCCAGAACCGTTGCTCGGATACCAATGTTGTGGTATAATCAGACTTAGCAGGATTATACACACAATTGTAGCAGTAACAAGTAGAAAGAAGGAAAGAGGAAAGAATTGACAGAAGAAGAAAAAGAAGAAAGAGAGAAATAGAGAGAAGAGAGAAATTGATTATTATTATGATTGATTGAATCAATTACAGCAGTTAGCTGTAATAACCTTAACTACTATTAGCAACAACTAACAAACATAGCAAAGTACAACCAACTAATACTCATGTGGAGATCACATGTTAGCCTGAAAATATCCAAATCTTCTTCTTAATACTCATGTGGAGATCACATGTATTACACCTGTCATCTCTCTCCTGTCATCTCCCTCCTTTTCATCTTATCTTGAATCGCCACACCTCGCCACCACCATCGCCTCTCCTCTCCTCAATCGTCACCACCACCGTCGAAGGTGAGTTTTTTTTATTTTCTTTTCTTATTTTTGTTTGATTAGGGTTTGTGGCTTTGTTTTCTAGGTTCAAGAAAATTGATTTTTTGGGTTCAAGAAAATCGTTTTTTCATTTCGTTTTCAATTTGTGGTTCAATTTTTCATTTTGTTTTTTAATTCGATTTTTTTGTTTCTTTTTCATGATATCTCTTTATTTTTCCATATCTATGCTTCTTTGTTTTCTTGGTTCCATTTGTCTACTTCTACTTATTTTTTGGTTTTCTTCTTTGGCTTTTTAGTTTAATTTTTCGTTGATCTTATTTTTTGATTTTCGTATTAATTTTGTTTTTGTAATTTTCCATTTCCGTGTTAAATTTTTTATTTTTACGGGTTTTTTTTTTTGATTTTTTGGGGGGTTTTTAGATCTGAAAATTTTAAGTTATAAATCTGGTTTTAGATTTGAAATTTTTGAGCTATAATTTTCCATTTTCGGGTTAAATTTTTAATTTTTACGCGTGTTRAATTATAAAACTTATTTTCRGATTTTTTTAATGTTTATGCGTGTATATGCATGTTTGTGTTTTAATCCATGATATATGTTTGATTTTTTTTGATATGTGAGTATATGAATGTATTTTGATCTAGGATTGTGTTTTCATATAGTACTACTCACTAGTTTCATTTTCTATTTTCTGAATTTTTTTTAAAACCTTCTTGTTCTAATTGGTGTTTATTTTTCTTATTGTTTTTGGTTTATATTATTACAGGTTTGTGTTGAATTTACGAGGAGATTTATTCAAGAGAAGTTACAACAATAAGTTACTTGAGATATTAATTCAAGAATATCAACTGAAATTTTTGTTTAATTCAAATTCAGGCTTAGTTCAAGAATTTTTTTGTTCCAATTTTTTGTTTTACAGTAGATTGAATTGAGATGTAAAATGTGATGTATTTGTGCTTACCTTTTAATAAATAAATAAAATATTGGTGTAAAATATTGTTATTTCGTGTTTGAAATTTACCGACCGTCTAACGGTCGGTAAAAAATAAAATTTGAATGAATTTTTTTTACCGACCGTCAAAGAGTTGGTAAAAGAATAATATTTAATTCAGTTATTTTTTTTACCGACCGTCTAACAGTCGGTAAAATTTATTGTCAAAAAAATTCTGAAAAATAATTTAGTCGTTTGTACCAACTGTGTGACGGTCGGTGTACGATCGATAATTTTTTACCGACTGACAGTCGATCGGTAAATCTATTTTACCGATTAAATATGCTGCAAGTGACATTTACTAACCGTTAACGGTCGGTAATCGGTGGTTGCCCGATTCATATTTTCTTGTTGTGTCCCTTAGTCTATCCGTTAACTTTAATTTAACTTAACTTCTGTTAACATTAAATAATAAAAAATAAAAACAAAGCCCCCCAAAATTTTCTACCACGCTAACCCACCCACCTCAACCTAGCTAGGTAGTCACCACTGCAATTGACCTCCCCCCTGCTGCCTCTAATCTTCGCACGGTCGCCTCTAACCTTCGCACCACCTGTCGCCTTTTACCTTTGGACCCACCACCTTTGACCTCCGCACCACCCTAGCGGTCACCACCCTAGCCTACCCACCACCTTAATTTTGAACCACCATCCCCTGAAATTTGAACTACTTAAATTGAACCACCTCCTAAAATTCAAATTCACCCTCAAATTTACCGCTTTATCTCGCTTTCTCTCAATTTCGTGGGTTGTGGTTTCATTGTGGGTTCTTGTGGTGGTTTTGTGGGTTAGAGAGGGTTTGTGGGGTGGTGASATTGTGGGTTAGAGAGCGTTATGGGGTGGTGGTTTCGTGGGTTAGCAGAGGGTTGATGGCAGATTTGTTAGTCGTTCATGTGGTGCAAGCTAAGTGAGGGTGTGGGGGTCAAGGTAGATTAGGGTAGTGGTGGTGGTGCAACTAARTGATGTGGTGTGATGAGTGGYGGTGGTGCAAATGGTTATGGTGGTAAAGAAGAGGAGAGGGTGAGTAGGTAGGCTAAGGGACTAATTTAACAGGTTGTTAACAATTGTTAACGAAGGATTAGTGATAGGTTATGGCTAATAAAAAATTGCGATTTTAGGGGTACAATTGGGAGGGTTCTAAAAATCTGGATACTCCTTAGAGAAAAGCCTAAACCTCAGGGGTAGTTCAGAGAAAACCCTTAAATATTATATAATTACATGTACGTGAGGATTARGCAATGGTGGAGACGATGATTCGCTCTGTGGGTCCGACATGCGTAGTCCGGCGGCGGTCCTTCGACAAGTCCGTGGCGGTGGAACATGAAAAGAAGAGAAGAGGAGGAAAAAAGAGTCTTTGGATGTGAAAATGCTAAACAGTAAACTGGGAACTTCAAGCAAATGATAAGGACGAAAATAAGTAAATAGGCGTAGGGATTAGTAATCGAGTTCTTTTGGTGGGTACAATTTTGATCCTCATCCCCACCCCACCACTCATTGAACTARTACCCATCTCCGCCTCAATGAGATGGAGATAGGGTGGGTGTATTCACCTTTTTCAGTGTCGTTCAACATGCTCAAAGAAAGGATTTATTTTAGAAGACACGGGAGAAGTCGGATTATTTTTATTATTTTTCATAGCACAATTCCGATTTATGATATACTTTCTCCATTTCGAATTACTCGCTACGCTTTCTATTTATAAGAAAGTTTCAAATTACTTGCTATACTTCCTTTTATAGCAACAAACTCTCTCTCCTCTCACATGAGTCCCTTTATTTCTTCTCTCTATCTCTTTCTTCCCTAAAAATCCGTAATTTTGAATGTGCAATGATTAATGTGAAACGGATAAAGTAGTTTCGGATAGGGTTAACAAATGGGTCGTGTCGTGTTCGTGTCATCATTTTTTTCGTGTCAAAAACCCTTAACCCTAACCCTACCCATTTAATTTCAGGTCGTGTTCGTGTGAACCCATTTAACTTTTCGTGTCGAAAATYTCAAACCTAACCCGCTTTTTTTCAGGTCGTGTTCATGTCACATTTTTTTTTGCTTATTTTTTCTTCTATTTTTTTATTTGGGCATTAGTTCTTAGCCTAAATAACATTTTTTTAATTTTGTATTTTTAAGTTTCATGTCATTTTAGGTTGGTTTCGTGTCGAGAATTTCAACACGAACCTACCCATTTAATTTCATGTCGTCTTCGTGTCAATCCATTTAAATTTTCGTGTCGAAAATCTGAACTAACTCATTTTTTTCAAGATTAGGGTTCGTTTCGTGTCAGTTTTGTCGGCTTTAGTTTGGACCCAAGAGTAAAGCTTAGTCCGAAGCTAAGGAAACATACTTCTTGAATAGGCTGTCCCAACTAAAAGAATGAAATACAATACCCAGTTAAACATTCATTCTTGTTCAAGCCGCGCATTTCCTTCGCGTCACTATTACGAGAAGAGCGAGAAGTATACGTATGATGTGTTGTTAACATGCTCTTTGCATTCAATTTGACATAAAAATCATTGGGTTTTCGTCACACATCGATCGATCTCTCTTATCTATCTTTATCCTCACACTCCTTGCTTCACTTTGGATCCTTCAATTCAGAGTAGATTCTGTTCTTTTCTTTTTTTTTTTTTGTTTCTTTTTTTTCCTTTTCTCTAAAATTGTGGGTTTTTTTCGTGGTGTAAATGAAGTTGAGGAGTTTAGGTTATGCATTCTGGGTTATTTTTATTGTCATGGATTAGTAATTTAGTCTCAAGATTGTGCGGGGTATTGTTAAATTTGCTTCAGTTTTGCATGTTTTCTTAGTTTTCTATGATGTTTAGCATTATGTAGGCAAAAGGGTTTTATTGATTATTGTGTATTTCTCAACAAAACATTTGAGATTTTGGGTTGAAAGTGAAACTGTATTTCTTATTGTCCAAATTAGTTATCTTAATTTGAATTACTGCAATCCAATTTATAGGCACATAGATGTTGATGATGGTCTGAATTTTATTTCATAGACAAATTTTCTATATTAAAAGTGGTATTGATTGAGTATGGCATAAAAAAAACATATCTGGCTTGTTAAGAATGTTATTGTTTTTGTGCATTAAACATGATGCAAAGTTAGACAGTGATGCTCCAGACTTACAATGTTCGATCTCACAATGTCAAAGCGGTTGTATATCTGCCATCTGTCCTTAGTTTGGTTGCGAAAACATGTTTTAGATAGCCTGTGTGTAAATTTTTGGTTTACTTGCTACGGTCTGTTTTTGTTCAGTTGCAAGGGCTTTGATGTATGAGCTATGTTACTTGGGACTTGTATACCATGTCCGACACAGTGTTCTCTCGGTACTCGGCTAATTTTGAAAATTACGCAAGATTTAGCCTAAAATGAAGTGTCTAATGTCGATCTATGTCGAGTGTATCAAGGATCCGACATGGGTATCTTGAGGTAAAGTGGATAGAGTCGCCAAGTAACATAGTTTATGAGGTATTGATGAAGAGTTTCATTATCCCTTATGTTTTTTTTAATATCTATGTCGTTTATTCGACTTTGTCAGTATAGCTTTGATAGTCTTACCGATCTTGTGTACCAGTATGATTCAGAAAATCGCAGCTGTCTATCAAACCTGCACCTTCAGGGCTATACCCAAGATATAGAGATGCATATCATGTGAGCTGTGTTTCACGTTGTTTCCACACTCTAGGCTTAAGCTTGAAGGTAACGCAAGCGCAACTCTGATTTAACAGTGGACCTTCTGTAGTCTGTCCTGAGAGGTACATAACAGAATCCAGATCTGCCTGCATAGGAAGTGTATTTATACCATTTCTAAACTTGCTCAAAATTTAGTGAAAATTTTGTGTCTAATGAGATGATTCATTGCAGGATGCTTCAATAGGAATGTGTCAATGTGAAAAGGATGCATGGAAATCCGTCAGAAGATGGGGTTCGTGATTCTCCTTATGAAGACAAATATAATTGATGTGAAGTATTGTGATATAAAGGGTTCAGTCCAAGCTCAGCTGAAGAAGGAGCACACTCTTATCCATTGTACTTTTGTTTCCTTTTGCATTTCATACTTTATTTTGTGTATTCTTTCTCCTCTTCTCGATTTTATGTTATGTGGGATGTGTTTGCAGAGTTCCAACGCTGGCGTCATCAGTCTGCATTTGGAATTATTTACTACTTCTGCACCAGTAGTAAGAGTTGGGTGCTTTTATATAGTAGTAAATGGCAATTGGATAGCTGTGTTGTCATAATCCTTCTCTTCAGGTGGATATCTCAGCTCTTTTTTAAGCTACGGAGTATAGCCTCTTTCCTAATTTCTTTCAGGAATTTGTGTTATGGAACCCTTTATCTTGTTCATTTGCTTTTTTTCTTGCAAGCCTTTGTGTATTAGCCATTTAAGAGTGGCGTTGGGTTCATAATATGTGGTATGACGTATGGGTTTGGAATGATTAACCTATACCTAATGCTTTGTTTGAATTTTAATTTAAAAGTCAACCTTAATCCCAAGGTATGGGTTTTAGAAACCAAGGAGGGGGGGGGGGGGGGGGGGGGGGGGGGGGGGGGGGGGTTATGAGTGATTCCCATATGTTATTTAAAAGAAGAGTTACTCATTCCAGAAAACCAAACACTGGAATAGGAATCAATGTTCCAAACCATATCAACATGATTCGAACCAACAATGATAGTGAATAAACACTAGAGGTTTTGTTCATGCTTACACATGATGACTATGTACTATAGGAATTCTATGTACTTTACAAGGTCATTAGTCATTGTTAACTTCTACATTCTATGCACTTGATGCGTGGAATTTTATAAATATTTTTTATTATACTCTGTAGTGTTTAATTAGCATATAGTCTATAAGAAAAATTGATGTCATCTGCATATATGTTTTTGATGCAAATTTTGTTGTAAATTGATCATGCCATTTTCTTTACTGTTAATTGGTATTTTTTTGCCCCAGTAGAGAAGGTGCATTAATTTGGTGAAAAATTGTACATAACCTTATTTTTTTTGGTTATTAAAAAATCATTTAAATGTTGATATAAAGGGCAATTTAGACTTTCACGTGGACACCTTTTCTCACCTTTCCCCATACAACAGAGAATCATTGTCTCTCTGGTTAGTACTGTCAGAAAGTATATTGTTTAACCATGAAGTATTTGATTACTGCTTCTTTCCAATTTAATACAGTTTCTTCTGACCAAAACTGCAGTTGGATTGTGGAGGCTGATTAAATTATAGAGATGTACTCATGTGTGACACTTGAAAAGCATTGATCAATGCTATGCTAACTTTATCTTATCTGTTTCAGATTCAAGCTATCTTTCTTTTCTTCATAAACCAGCTTTGGCTATTGGCTTTTCATCTTACTTTTATGTGCAATTGTGATGATGTGCGGGGAGAAATATTACCAACGGCCGCAAAAATGTTTTCTATCTCACTATATATGATTACATTGTAAGTTTCACTTGATCTCTCTATTTCAAGGACTAATTTTCAATCAAACTATACTTTTCCTCTTTTTTTTGGGCAACTCAAACCACTTGGAGCAGGATCCTTTCTTTGCATCAGTTTTCAATGCTTGTAAATCCATTCTGTGAATTTTGGCTTCAGTGAAGAGATGCACAATCCGTAAGTTCAATACTTCAATTTATCATTTCATGAGGTTGAACTGTTCAAATTTCATGTTGTCCTTAATTTCTTTCTAAATTCTGTTGGTCGACTTATTTATCCATTGACTTCTCGAGTTCCTGCCTATAACTATATACTAAAACACTCCATAAGGACACATGTCACATTCCGGTAAAATTTCCCCTGCTCTATTCTACAATCTACAACACTGAATATCATGTAAAATAAATCCTATAAAAATCTATATCACAATTTTTTGACAAATTCTATACATTTTGCTAGAAATCAAAAATAAAATATTGAGCCCATACAAACAATTGTCATCAAAATTTTTGGAAACTTATTATTCCATGTATGAGATATTAATTATATTTCTATGTTTTCGTTATTTAAGTGGATCATCATCCATCAAATAATAGACATGTTCAGAATTGTATTCTATGAGATCCATATAGTTGTAATATTGTATTCGTCTTTCACTAAATTTTTGCGCTTCTACTTTACACATTGCAATGCACATTATCAAATTGCATAAGTATAAATTAAAAAATTGATTTTAAATATTGTTAACGATTCTAACAAGCCCATTGACTATATTCATTCTTATATATTGAGAATTGAAATTCTCTCACTATGAATAGTGCCATTTCTAAATGACTAAAGTTTTGGAACGAAGGGAGACTTTTTACTATGCTACTCGGTCTTCATTTACCTCAAGTACCATGTCGGATCCTTGACTTCCGACATGGGTATGGACACTTGACACTCATTTTGGGCTAATTCATGGAAATTTCACAATTTAGCCGAGTCCGACACTAGACAATACCCTGTGTGACCACTAGTACCGAGCAAAGTAGCATAGCCTTTACTTTAAATAGTGGATATAAAAAGGTTAACTTTGCACAAAACAAAAACTATAGTAGGGGATTGAAAAATAATAAATCATTGTTGTCTCTTAAAGTTGAATTCAATAGATAAGAATCATTATCAAATAAATCCACGAACTTGCTAAGAAAATAATAATATTGTTGGTAGCATCGAATAAAACATGCTAACATAACCCCACTGCTTAATTGTTAATTTAGGTCTTCACAGAAGCATTAGCCTAGACTATATAGTCATATCAAGATTGTCATTTGCACCCCACTAAAATTGTTTCGTCCTGTAATCATGGAGTTCAAAATATTAAATTCAGGTTGATATAAAGTAGGACTAAAAGTCTACAAGTCGAAAATTAATTCAATGCACGAACCAATGTTGTCAACTTTTTACATTTATTTTAAGCTCAGTATGAATTTAAGCCTATGTAATAGATATGAAAACCATTTTTCTTAATTTTTTTCCTTGGATTATTCACTTATGCTATACAAAACTTTGAAGACACATATTAAATTGCAATTTTATATAATAATTTTTATTCAATATGCATTGCATAGGTCCTAAACTATTATTCTCTTATACAATACAAAACTTTAGAAATAGTATTAGGGTAGAATATGCATTTGGATATAGAAATAGTTGGAATTAAAAGGGTAAATATGAGTTCATTTTCAGAGTGCAACTTTAGCTGTTTCATACTTTCATTAATCTGGACTCAAGAATTTTCATACAGAAAGAAAATACCCAGGGACCAGCTTGTGTCCATTCTTTTCTAAGTGGCCAACTCTTTGTTTAGCACATGGATGACACTGCTGGGATTTTCTGAGCTTCTTCTAACTGTAGGAAGAGATTTATATTATACTTGTCTGCATGAATAACACTTTGAAACCTTTCTTGATAATACAGATTAGGTTTTATTTTTTAGCAACTCGTTTCTTTGTGGACTTGATAAGTTTTATTGATTATAATTCTCGATTGCTAAGATGGAATTTGATATAGCTGTAATGTTCTAATATTCTTTGCACCCGGGGGAGTGTCTTGTAATGATACGTTAGAGAAAAGCCCCATATTTTGCAATAATATATACTTCCTGCTTTTTAACAGATTGGTCTCTGTATAAATGAATGCATCACTACTGAGTGTTAACTATTACAGCATGTTTYTTTTTAATTATGAATGCATACTTCTATGTCAATGCTGCAAAGACTTCATATTTGGTATTTGAGACGATTGAGTTAGTACATACTACAGTTTTCTTGTCTTTCCATACCAACTAATTTGAAATTAAAATATAATCCATGTTCTGGAAATTGAGACCAATTGCTTACACTAAAAATCTGTCACTTCTTTGCATTGTCATTAATGTCTTACTTGCTCATACTCCCTCTCGCATGCGTATTCTAAGCTGAATATTAAAACTTTATTTTTTTAAGCAATGCTTGAAGTCTCGAACTAGTAAGAAAATATTTGCTTGATAAATGATCGATTGTAAAATGTATAATTAATTAAAATATCTTTTAAAAATTTGAAAAATTATAACTAATACAAACATTTATTAATCTTGATTGATCAGTTGAGTTTTTAATTTTGTAGAGAAAGGGTTGAACTTAATTTCCCTTTCAAATCTCTCCAATTTAGGAGTGACCTATGTTACTATGACTTGGGTACTAGAGTTTGACTAGGCTAAATTATGAAATTTTTCCATGATTTTAGCCTAAAATGAAGTGTCAGGTGATCATACCCATGTCAGAGTGTTGAAGGATCTGATAAAGGTACTTGAGGTAAAAATATAAAATGAAGACTATTAACATGTCTCCCTCTTTCCACTTTCCTTGACTTCCATTTATCTCTGTCCATACAACGTGTTAGCAATTTTTTCAATTTCCTTTTAGTATTATCTCAAAACATTACTCACTATTATGTTTTACATAACCATTACCTATTCCCTCTCGAGTCTCGATCACATCATCACCTTTTCGTTTTTAATTATAACACTTGCTCCTGTAGTTTTAATGTTCTATTCTATCTATTGTGAAATTATCTTTCACTTCCTCCTTTACAGGGATGGGCAAATTAAGTAGACAGGGTGTTTTGATAACAATGATACTTCACCCTTTATTCCAATTGATCTTACTCATTGTGCAAATGGACATAATTCATTAGTCCTTTTGTAGGCCCCATTATAAACATGGTGGACATCTAGGGTAAATTCATGATATATGTTTTTGAGTGATCTTGAATCAAGAAAGATTGTTTCTGATAGTTATCTGAGAAATTGGTTTGTGATCTGTTGATTCTGTTCTTATTTTTGTAGTATGATGGCTTTTTGTGAGTTTTTGGTCATGTCACTAAAAAATATTATGCATTTGTCTGTAGGGGCAGGTAGTAATATTATATTTTTTTTGTACAAGTTACTGATAGTTCCTTCCTTTTGTACCTATATGTTCTCTTTAATCATTCATATTCTTACTTTTTGCTTGCTATGATGAAGTGGCTGATTTGCTGATTGAAAACCTTTAATTTCATGTATCACACGTAGTGTGTTGTAGATTCTTCAGTATAAGCGTATTAATTGACCCAGAATATGCTGAAAATGGATTCCATATATCACACTAGACTATATTAATTATTTGCTTAAATCCTTGTTGCAGGTTTCCGTTTTTCTACTAGTTGGCATTGTTCTTGCGGGAGCTGGATTGGGTTACTGGATTGTGCGAAGATTTGTGATATCAGATGATGGAACAGTTGATGTTGGAATTGCTCAATTTGTGAAATGGGCAATGCGAATAATTGCCAGTACATTTATTCTTCAGGTGCCTATACTTTTGCCACAATCATTTCAATAATGTGATACGATAGAAAAATGAGGAGGATTTTCTTTCTTGAGGGTAATATTGGGCGTGCGACACGCACATACACACACACACACACACACACACACACACATACACACACACACACACACACACGCACGCACGCACACACGCACGCGCACACACACATAGAGACATGTATACATGTATTTCACAAGACAAGGAGATAGAAATTTCTAGCATTGCAAAATGTTTGGCTTGTCAATGTCTAGCATAGAAAAAATGTTGCATTCACAGTTTTGCTGCTATGAAGAATCACATCGCAGATTTGCATTGCATTACAAGTGCTGTGTTTTTTAATTGTGTCGCGTTGCATAATGTACGCTGCCATCATCTTCCTGGTTATCATTGTGAATAAATTAGAGGCTCTATAGAGTCTAAAAGAAGTACTTGTATGTATGCATTACTGTTTTACCAACACTTTTATAGTTTTATACTGTTTATATTGTACTGCCTAAATTACGTCAATGATTGATTGTGAAAAACTTGTTATAGGATGCTTTTTAGAAGATCATTTTTGAAATCCTGTATGAAATTGTCTGTATCTCTGTGCATTAGGAYGGCCTTTATCTATTTCCACAATACCTATATTTGACTAAAAAAGGCTAGAGGATGTATTATATGASGCCTTGGATTGTCAAGGGATGTATAATATCCATGCTTGCAACGCTTATATATAAATGTTTGTAGTGATGCATGATTAATCATGAATTTTCTTATAGCTTGTTAAAGAGCTGTTTAGCTGTCAAATTCTTAATTTTATGCATGAACCATTATCAAAAAGTGAAAGCATATGTTCCATCCAAGATTATTCTTCTGTTACATCATTGTTTTCAATGCAGGGTACATCTGATACTTTGTTTGCATGGACAACAGTGGTACTGAGTTGGTTGATTTGCTCGGGTATCTCTTCTCTGAAGTGGCCTTTTTCCGGGTATGTTTAACATTATGTCAAAGCACTTTTTTTCCCCACTTTTAGAGAAGCATTCATGTCATTTAACTTCCTAGTTTACCTGTACTACAGACCACCAATTAGTTTGAGGAAAAAAAAAATCTGTTGACAGAGCATGTGTTTATATGTACTCGTATAAAAGTGGGAAGAGAGGTACACAGACCTGGGGAATAGATAAGTGTTATCATTTGTATTGGAGTCTTTGGAGATAGATTTTATAAGAGTCAAATAACAGCAAATGAGTTATGGGAATAGATAAGTGTTATCCTTTTGTATTGGGGCTAGGACTTTTCTGTGTAAGATGCCTTTTCTAGGGGCTGTCTCTTATACACATCTAGATGTGTATAAGAGACAGTCAATGCACGAACCAATGTTGTCAACTTTTTACATTTNATTTAAATTTTCGTGTCGAAAATCTCAAATCTAACTCATTTTTTTCAGATTAGGTTCGTGTCGTGTCAGTTTTTGTCGGCTTTAGTTTTGGACCCAAGAGTAAAGCTTAGTCACGAAGCTAAGGAAACATACTTCTTGAATAGGCTGTCCCCAACTACCAAAGAAAGAAATACAAACCCAGTTAAACATTCAATTCTTCGTTCAACCGCGCATTTCCTTCGCTCACTATTACAGAGAAGAGCGAGAAGTATACGTATGATGTGTTGTTAACTCCTTTGCATTCAATTTGACAAAAACTATCATGGGTTTTTCGTCAACTCGACTTCATCTCTTCTATCTCACTCTTTTATCCTCACCACTCCCTTGCTTCACTTTGGATCCTTCAATTCAGAGTATGACTTCTGTTCTTTTTCTTTTTTTTTTTTGTTTCTTTTTTTTCCTTTTCCTCTAAAATTGTGGGTTTTTTTCGGTGGTGTAAATGAAGTTGAATTGGAGGTTTAGGGTTATGTCATTTCTGGGTTATTTTTATTGTCATGGATTAGTAATTTAGTCTCAAGATTGTGCGGGGTATTGTTAATTTGCTTCAGTTTTGCATGTTTTCTTATGTTTTCTATGATGTTTAGCATATGTAGGCAAAAGGGTTTTAATTGATTATTGTGTTTATTTTCTCAACAAAACAATTTGAGATTTTGGGTTGAAAGTTGAAACCTGTAATTCTTTATTGTCACCAAATTAGTTATCTTTAATTTGAATTACTGCAATCCTAATTTTATAGGCAACATAGATGTTGATGATGGTCTGAATTTTATTTCATAGACAAATTTTCCTATATTAAAATTGGTATTATTGAGTTATGGCATAAAAAAAACATATCTTGGCTTCTGTTTAAGAATGWTTATTGTTTGTGCATTAAACTATGATGCAAAGTTAGACAGTGATTCTCCAGTCTTACAATGTTCGATCTCCAATGTCCAAATGCGTTGTATACTGCCATCTGTCTTAGTTTGTTGCGAAACATGTCTTTAGATAGCTCTGTGTAAATTTTTGGTTTACTTGCTACGGTCATTTTTTGTTCCAGTTGCAAGGGCTTTGATGTTATGAGCTATGTTACTTGGACTTGTATACCCATGTCCGACACAGGTACGTCTCCAGGTACTCGGCTAATTTTTGAAAAATTACCAAGAATTTAGCCTAAAATGAAGTGTCTAAGTGTCGTATCTATGTTCGAGTGTCAAGGATCCGACATGGGTACTTGAGGTAAAGTGAAGAGTCCAAGTAACATAGGTTATGAGGTATTGATTGAAGAGTTCATTATTCCCCTTATTGTTTTTTTTAATATCTATGTCTGTTTTTATTCGACTTTTGTCAGTATACCTTGTTGATAGTCTTACCTGATTCTTGTGTACTCCAGCTATCGATTCAGAAAATCCGCAGCTGTCTATCAAACCTGCACCCTTGCAGGGCTATACTCCCAAAGACTATAGAGATGCATTATCATGTGAGCGTGTTCACGTTGTTCCACACTCTAGGCTTAAGCTTGAGAGGTACGCAAGCTCAACTCGACTTACAGTGGCACCTTCTGTAGTCATTCCTGAGAGGCTACATAACAGAATCCAGATCTGCCTGCATACGTAAGTGTATTTATACCATTTTCTAAACTTGCTCAGAAATTTAGTGAAAATTTGTGTCTAATGAGATGATTCATTGCAGGAATGCTTCAATAGGAATGTGTCAATGTGAAAAGGATGCATGGAAATCCGTTCAGAAGGGGATATGGGGTTCTGTGATTTCTCCTTATGAAGACAAATATATTGATGTGAAGTTTATTGGTGATATAAAGGGTTCAGTCACAGTCTCAGCTGAAGAAGGTTGAGCACACTCTTTCCATTTGTACATTTTGTTCCTTTTGCATTTCATACTTTATTTTGTGTATTCTTTCTTCCCTCTTCTCGGATATTTATTGTTATGTGGGATGTGTTTGCAGAGTTCCAACGCTGGCGTCTCATCAGTCTTGCATTTGGAATTATTTTACTACTTCTTGCACCAGTAGTAAGCAGTTGGGTGCCTTTTTATTATAGTAGTACAATGGCAATTGGGATACTGCTTGTTGTCATAATCCTTCTCTTTCAGGTATGGATACTCTCAGCTCTTTTTATAAGCTACGGAGTATTTTATGCCCCTTCTTTCCCTACATTTCTTCTCATGGAATTGTGTTTATGTTTTCGAAACCCATTTATCTTTGTTCATTTGCTTTTGTTTCTTGCAAGCCTTTTGTGGTATTAGCCCCATTTAAGAGTTGGCGTTTGGTTCATAATATGTTGGTATGACGTATGGGTTTGGAATGATTAAACCCTATACCTAATGCTTGTTTTGTTAATTTTAAATTTTAAAAGTCATACCTTAAATCCCCAAGGTATGGGTTTTAGAAACCCAAGGAGGGGGGGGGGGGGGGGGGGGGGTATGAGTGATTCCCATACTTTATGTTTTAAAAAAGAAAAAGTTTACTCATTCCCAAGCAAAACCAAACATATGGAATAGGGAATCAAGTTCCAAACCCATATCACCATGATTCGAAACCCAAACCAATGAGTGAACTAAACACCTAGAGGTTTTTGTTCAATGCTTACACCATGATGAGCACTATTGTACCTATAGGAATTCTATGTACTTTACAAGGCTCATTAGTCATTGGTTACTAACTTACTACTTACTAGCATTCTATGCACTTGATGCGTGGAATTTTAAATAAATATTTTTTACTTTACTACTCTGTAGTGTTACTAAATAGCAATCATATTCTATAAGAAAAAATTGATGTCTGCATATATGTTTTTGATGCAAATCTTTGTTCGTAAATTGATCAATCCATTTTCTTTACTGGTTAATTGGTATTTTTTTTTGCCCCAGTAGTAGAAGGTGCATTTAATTTGGTGAATAAATTTGACATTAACCTCTTTTTTTTTTTGGTTATTTTAAAAAATCATTTAAATGTTGATATAAAGGGCAATTTAGACTTTTCACGTGGACACCTTTTCTCACCCCTTCCCTCATACAACAGAGAATTCATTGTCTCTCTGGTTTAAGTACTGTCAGAAAGTATATGTTTAAACCATGAAGTAATTTGATTACTGCTTCTTTCTTCCAATTAATACAGTTTCTTCTGACCAAAACATGCAGTTGGATTGTGGAGGCTGATTTATATTATAAGATGTACCTGCTATGTTGTGACACTTGAGAAAGCAGTTGATCAATGCTATGCTAACTTTATCTTATCTGTTTCATGATTMAAGCTATCTTTCTTTTTCTTCATAAACCAGCTTTGGCTATTTGGTCTTTTCATCTTACTTTTATGTGCAATTGTGCATGATGTGCAGGGGATGAAACTATTACCAACGGGCCGCAAAAATGTTTTCTATCTCACTATATATGGATCACTTGTAAGTTATTGCACTTATGCCTCTCTATTTCAAGGACTAATTTTCAATCACAACTTATACTTTTCCTCTTTTTTTTGGGCAACCTCAAACCAGCTTGGAGCAGGATCCTTTCTTTTGCATCAGTTTTCAATGCTTGTAAATTCCATTCTTGTGAATTTTGGCTTCAGTGAAGAGATGCACAATCCGGTAAGTTCAATACTTCACATTTATAATTTCCATGAGGTTGAACCTGTTCAAATTTCATTGTTGTCCTTAATTTTCTTTTCTAAAATTCTTTGTTGGTCGACTTATTTATCCATTGACTTCTCGAGTTCTCGCTAGCCTATAACTATATACTAAAACAAACTCCRTAAAGGACACATGTCACATTCCGGTAAAAATTTTCCCTGCTCTATTTCCTACAAGTCTACAACACTGAATATACTATATAGGTAAAACAAATCCTAATAAAAATCTAYATCAACAATTTTTTTGACAAAATTCTATACATTTTGCTAGAAAATCATACAAAATACAAAAATATTGAGCACCATACAAAAACAATTGTCATCAAAATTATTCTTGGAAAACTTATTATTCCATGTATGAGATATTAATTATATTATTCTATGTTTTTCGTTATTTAAGTGGATCATCACTCCATCACATAATAGACATGTTCAGTAAATTGTTATTCTATGAGATCCATATAGTTGTATAACTATTGTATTCGTTCTGTTCCACTAAATTTTTGCCGCTTCTACTTTACACATTTGCCAATGCACAATTTACAAATTGTACATAAGTATAAATTATAAAAATTGGATTTTAATAAACTACTTGTTAATACGATTCTAACAAGACCCCATTTGACTATATTCATTCTTATATATTGATGAGAATTTAGAAGATTCTCTCAACTAATGAATAGTGCCRATTTTCTAAATGACATAAATTTTGTGGAACGAAGGGAGTACCTTTTTACTATGCTACTCGGACTCTTCATTTTACCTCAAGTATCCATGTCGGATCCTTGACTCTCCGACATGGGTATGGACACTTGACACTCCATTTTGGGCTAAATTCATGGAAAATTTTCACAATTTAGCCGAGTCCGACACTTAGACACATACCCGTGTTGGACACTAGTACCCGAGTCAAAGTAGCATAGCCTTTTTACTTTAAATATAGTATGGGATATTAAAAAAGGTTAACTTTRCACAAAACAAAAACTATAGTAGGGGAATTGAAAAATAAAATAAAATCATTGTTGTCTCTTAAAGTTGAAATTCAATAGAATAAGAATCATTTATCAAATATCAAATCCACGAACTTGCTAAGAAAAAATTAATAATATTGTTGGTAGACATCGATATAAAAGCATGCTAAACATAACACCCCACTGGCTTAATTGTTGAATTTAGGTCTTTCACAGAATGACATTAGCCTAAGACTATATCGCTCATATCAAAATTGTTCATTTGGCAACCCCACTAAAAATTGTTTCGTCCTGTACTCCTGTAATTCATGGAGTTCAAAATATTAAATTTCAAGGTTGACTATAATAGTAGGGACTAAAAGTCTACAAGTCGCAAAATTAATTTCAATGCACGAACCAATGTTGTCAACTTTTTACATTTATTTTAAGCTCAGTATGAATTTAAGCCTATGTAATAGATATGAAAACCATTTTTCTTAATTTTTCTTCCTCTGGCACTTTTTCACCTTTCATGCCGCTATACAAAATCTATTGAAGACACCTATTACAATTGCCATCTTTCATAATAATAATTTGTACTTCACATCAGCATTGCATAGTCCTAAACATCAATATATTCTCTTATACACATAACAAAACTTCTATAAATGTATATAGGAAACGAATACGCATTTTATATATAGCAATAGTTGGAATTAAACGTGTAAAATGAGTTCATTTTCGAGAGTGCAACTTAGACTATTTCATACTTTTATTTCTCTTATATATAACTTAAAATTTTGTCATTATTGGACTCCAGGAATTTCAATACAGAAAGAAAATACCAGGGACCAGCTTGTGTCTTATTTTCTAAGTGCAAACTCTTTGTTTAGCACATGGATGAACTGCTGGATTTTCTGAGCTTCTTCTATGTAGAAGAGATTTATATTATACTGTCTGCATGAATAACTTGAACCTCTTCTGATAATACGATTAGGTTTTTTTTTTGGTATGAACTCGTTTCTATTGTGGACTTGATAAGTTTATTGATTATAATTCTCGATTGCTAAGATGGAATTGATGCTAAGTTCTAATTTCTTTGCACCCGGGGAGTTCTGTAATGATACGTTAGGAAAGCCCATATTTTGTATATTACTTCCTGCTTTTTAACGATTGGTCTCTGTAAAATGAATGCATCACTACTGAGTGTAACTATTACAGCATGTTTCTTTAATTATGAATGCAATTCTATGTCATGCTGCAAGACTTCATATTTGGTATTGAGACGATTGATTAGTAATACTAAGTTTTCTTGTTCTTCATACCAACTAATTTGAAATTACATAATCCATGTTCTTGGAAATTGAGACCCATTGCTACACTAAAAATCTGTCACTTTTTCATTGTCTTAATGTCTTACTTGCTATACTCCCTCTCGCATGCATTCTAGCTGAATATTAAACTTTATTTTTTAAGAATGCTTGAAGTCTCGACTAGTAGAAAATATTTGCTTGATAAATGACGATTGTAAATGTATATTATTAAAATATCTTTTAAAAATTTGAAAATTATACTAATACAAACATTTATTATCTTGATTGATCAGTTGAGTTTTAATTTTGTAGAGAAGGTTGAACTTAATTTCCCTTTCAAATCTCTCCAATTTAGGAGTGACTATGTACTATGCTTGGTACTAGAGTTTGCTAGGCTAAATTATGAATTTCCTGATTTTAGCCATAAAAATGAAGTGTCAGGTGATCTAACCAGTTCAGAGTGTTGAAGATCTGATAAAGGTATGAGGTAAAAATATAAATGAAGACTATTAACATGTCTCCCTCTTTCCACTTTCCTTGACTTCCATTTATCTCTGTCCATACAACGTGTTAGCAATTTTTTCAATTCCTTTTTATTATCTCAAAACATTACTCACTATATGTTTTAATTACCATTACCTATTCCTCTCGAGTCTCGATACATCATCACCTTTTCGTTTTTAATTATAACACTGCTCCGTAGTTTTAATGTTCTATTCTATCTATTGTGAAATTATCTTCACTTCCTCCTTTACAGGAGGGGCAAGTAATGACAGGGTGTTTTGATAAACATATACTTCACCCTTTATTTCAATTGATCTTACTCATTGTGCAAATGGACATAATTCATTAGTCCTTTTGTAGCCCCATTATAAACATGTGACATCTAGGGTAAATTCATGATATATGTTTTTGAGTGATCTTGAATCAAGAAAGATTGTTTCTGATAGTTATCTGAGAAATTGGTTTGTGATCTGTTGATCTGTTCTTATTTTGTGTATGATGGCTTTTTGGAGTTTTGGTCATGTCACTAAAAATATTATGCATTTGTCTGTAGGGGCAGGTATAAATTATATTTTTTTGTACAAGTTACTGATAGTTCCTTCCTTTTTACCTATATGTTCTCTTTAATCATTCATATTCTTACTTTTTGCTTGCTGATGAGTGGCTGAATTGCTGATTGAAAACCTTTATTTCATGTTCACACGTAGTGTGTGTAGATTCTTCAGTATAAGCGTATTAATTGACCCAGAATTGCTGAAAATGGATTCCATATATACACTAGACTATATTAATTATTTGCTTTAATCCTTGTGCAGGTTTCCGTTTTTACTAGTTGGCATTGTTCTTGCGGAGCTGATTGGGTTACTGGGTGTGCGAGATTTTGATATCAGATGATGGAACAGTTGATGTTGGAATTGCTCAATTTGTGGAATGGGCAATGCGAATAATTGCCAGTACATTTATTCTTCAGGTTGCCTATACTTTTGCCACAATCATTTCAATAATGTGATACGATGAGAAATGAGGAGGATTTCTTCTTGAGGTATAATTGGGCGTCGACACGCACATACACACACACACACACACACCACACACACAATACACACACACACACACACACGCACGCACGCACACACGCACGCGCACACACAACATAGAGACAGTATAACAGTTTTCACAAGACAAGGATAGAAATTTCTAGCATTGCAATAATGTTGGCTTGTCAATGTCGTAGCATAGAAAAAAAATGGTTGCATTCACAGTTTGCTGCTATGAAATCACATCGCAGATTTGCATTGCATTACAATGCTGGTTTTTTAATTGTCGCGTGCTAATGTACGCTGCCATCTTTCCTGTTATCATTTGTGATAAATTAGAGGCTCTATAGAGTCTTAAAGAAGTACTTGATTATGCATTACTGTTTACCAACACTTTTATAGTTTTTTTACTGTTATATTGTACTGCCTAAATTACGTCAATGATTGATTGTGAAAAACTTGTTAGGATGCTTTTTAGAAGATCATTTTTGAAATCCTGTATGAATTGTCTGTATCTCTGTCATTGGATTGCCTTTATCTATTTCCACAATACCTATATTTGCTAAAAAGGCTAGAGGATGTATTAATGAGGCCTTGGATTGTCAAGGATGTATATATCATGCTTGCAACGCTTTATATATAAATGTTTGTGTGATGCATATTAATCATGAATTTTCTTATAGCTTGTAAGAGCTGTTTAGCTGTCAAATCTATTATATGATGAACCAATTATCAAAAAGTGAAAGCATATGTCCATCCAAGATTTATTCTCTGTACATCATTGTTTCAATGCAGGTCATCTGATACTTTGTTTGCTGGACAACAGTGGTACTGAGTTGGTTGATTTGCTCGGGTATCTCTTCTCTGAAGTGCCTTTTTCCGGTAGTGTAACATTATGTCAAAGCACTTTTTTCCCCACTTTTAGAGAAGCATTCATTTCATTTAACTTCCTAGTTTCCTGTACTACAGACCACCAATTAGTTTGAGGAAAAAAAAATCTGTTGACAGGCAGTGTGTTTATATGTACTCGTATAAAAGTGGAAGAGAGTACACAGACCTGGGGAATAAGATAAGTGTATCTATTTGTATTGGATCTTTTGAGATAGAATTTATAAGGTCAATAACAGCAAATGAGTTATGTGGAATAGATAAGTTTGTGTTACCTTTTGTATTTGGGGCTAGGAATTTCTGTGTAAGATGCCTTTCTAGGGGAGTGCAAATGATAAAATGTGTGTCTTGTTAGAAATTGGTAGTTATTTAGAATGTGCCACAGTATTAAAATTTAAAATATGTAACATATTGCTTTGGACTTTCACAGTCCATTCAATTTAGAGATGTATAAGCTGTATCATATTGTCGTTTATCTGATAAGCTTTATTAAAGATGTATTGGAGAAGTATAATTTGTGTACTTGAGCTAAATATTAAATAAATGATCTCAAATCAAATGTGGAATATTACTTGGGGAAGGAAGGAATTCTATCTGGTGGGATGTAGGTACTGGGCACAACATATACAGTAACTTCAGAAGTGTATATGGTTTTCCTCTTTATGTTCGTATGATAGTAGATTTAATTTACTTGAAATTAGATTTACCTAATATTAGAAGTGCAGGCTTCAAGGGCAAWATTTAAGGCATGAATGAAATAGGACGCCGCTCTTTGAGTGATAAAGGAGTAGAATTTAGCAGTTTTATTAAGAGAATTAGCCAAGTGGTCTTTATTTTGTGTTTGTTAAATTTTTCTTCCAAACTGCGTAACCTTGTATTTATAAGAAGTTGATGCATTTCACAGGGGCAGGAACTTTTATTGGAGAAAGGCTGGAAAGCATGGTCCTAGGAACAATCGTGCTGAATTTCTTAGGAGGTCTCCAAATTCAAGTCCTCAGTTTAAGGTGTTGAAGTCTCCTACTAGTGCACCCAAATGGAGGAGCTCTTCCATTCAAGGTAAACAATTCACTAGTTCTCATCGTTTTCGTTTATGGCTTTTACTTGAAAAATTATACTACGTATAGTATATATATTTGGTTAAAATGATGCAACTTGAAAAGATTTGTTACAAAGTTCAAATTTACAAATTAGAAGCCCCTTTTCCTCCTGATTTTGAACTGTATATGGCTTTTACAGGTTTAACATCTCCTGCTACTAATAGGAGGATGAGTGCTCAGAAGGATTACTATTCAAGCTTTCACAGGATACCGAAACGAAAGATGTCCAAAAAGGAGTGGGAAGAATTTACAAGGGAATCAACTCGTCAGGCTATGACTGAACTGACTTCTAGCCCGGAATTTAGTGAGTGGATGATTGAGAATGCAGATCGAATACAAATTCGTGCTGATGATAGCTCAGATGATACAATTGGAAGTGGTTCAGATTCCACAGATGAGACTATTGTTGATAATGGTCCTCGGGTGGGTTTATTCAACTGGTAGTAATCTGCCTATGACTTTAGGGTTGTACAGATTAGGAAATTTTGGAAACATTAGTCGGAATCATTAATGTATGTTGTTGACATGCAATTTGTTGCTCAGAGCAATCTGTAGATTAGGCTTATAGGTTAGAAATAGTGTCTTTTACTCTAGTATTATGTGCTATTCTTTCAAAGTTGTGTACAATTGTAGCTGCTTTTGCAAACATTTAAAGGTCATTTATTTTTTTACTTGAGACATTTTGCACAATTGGGACTATGTCAGGGAATTGAACAATGAGAATGACAAAATAGTAGCCTTATGGGGTGTTTTGAATGTGGGAATGAGAATTTGTAGTTTAGAAGGTATGATGGAGATTGGGAATTGGAGGCCGCGAATTTATAAAAACAAGACATTCTCTGGTTTGGGTAGTGTTTGGGAATATATTGGGAATTTAATAATAATAAAATTACTAATATTATATCTATATCTATAGAACCTAACTAAAGCAATCCCCGCCCTATTTGTTTTCCCGTCCATTGTTTTTTATTTTAGTAATTACGTCCTTAGTAAGGATACATTAGTAATTACGTCCTTAGTAAGGCTACGTTTTYCCGCCCATTGCTTTTTAWTTTTTTTATCTTCTATCTTATTAATTAATTAAGTAATTAATTAATTCTCTATTTCTATATATTTGACACATAAGCATTATTAATTTATAACTTTCCTAAATATTGWATCTTCCGTTTTAATAAGTTTCCCATTAAGCGATTTGAATTCCACGAAGCAATTTTTTTTCCATCTTCCCAAAATTTCTCCCTTYCATTTCAAAACTTTACCAATTAAGTGTTTTTAATCTCTCTTTTCATCTTCCCAATACTAACTATTAACAATGTATGTATAAATTAATTTCTTTGACCTTATTAGTTCAAGAATTTGTTATGACTGAACATAAGTACATTTAATTAAATCAAAGCAAAGCTCTCATTGCTTAACATAACTAGCAAGTTAGTAAATATCAGTCCACCATAATTAAATTTTAACAAAGCAATTTGTATTTTTAATTTTTTTCATAACGGAAAGTAAAGCTATATTCAGTTCGACTGAATTTGTTTGATCTGAATTTTTTCTTATCTGAACTTTTCTGATTTGATTTGAACTGAATTTTTCGGATCTGATCTAATTTTTTTTGATTTGATCTAATTTGAATTTTTTGTAGTTGTTTTTTGYTTTTAAATTTACAGACACCACAATTTTTAAGTAGTAGCGGAGATGAAAAAAATCAATTYTTTAAATATAAAAAACCTAGCTATATCTTTCCATCCCCGCTACTAATAAAAATAAAATAAATTAAAACCATATGAAAAAACTTTATATAATATTTTAGTCCCACCACCACCACCACCATAATGATAATGATAATGATAATGATAATGATAATGATAATGATAATGATAATGATAATAATAATAATAATAATAATAATAATATTTATAATAATAATAATAATAGAAATTGTACAACTCTTTCTCCCTCTAGAGCTCCTCTCTCACGGAGCCTCTTTTGGGTTTTTGCTTTTCGCCATTGCTGCTGGTTTGAGTTGGCTTTCCACCTGAGCTATGGCACGAACTCGRCAACAACGAGCGTCTGGTAATCGATCTAAGAAGAAAGAGGAGACTGTRGTACGACCTGAACCTTCGAAACCATCCCCTGATTCTAATGACGATGGTGGATYTAGGGTTTCGGTTTTGGATGAGATTACGACTGTGGAGGCTGTTGTGAATGAACGAATGGGTGAGGCTGACCATGCGTTTGAGGATAAACAGAAGCTTGACCAATGGCTTAGCATTCTTCAAAGTGGTGGCACAAAAATGGATATGTCAGGCAAACAGAACACCCCAATTTCGAGTTCAGGTGATGTTTCTTCTACTTCTCATGTCAAAATTGAGTTAATTGATATTGAGGAGGAGGTTAATTATTGGAATTCTGCTATGGTTTGTCATATTTTGGGGGCTAATCCGCCACTTAAGGTGGTTGAGGGTTACGTTAATCGAATTTGGCGCAAYTGTGGTGTTGATAAAGTGGCTCTATTGAATAGGGGACTCTTTCTAGTGCACTTTGATTCAGTTGAGAACCGGACTAAGGCCTTGAACACTGGACATCACTTCTTTGATTCTAAGCCGTTTATTGTGAAACCATGGACCTCTTGGACTTAACTGCTCCATTGAAAACTGTTCCAATATGGATTAAATTTCCTCGCCTTGTCTTGAAGTATTGGGGGGAGCGGTGCTTGAGGAAGCTGGCTAGTTTGGTGGGAGGCTATGTTAAGCTTGATAATGCCACTATGAATAAGGAAAAGCTTCTGTTTGCTAGGATTCTGGTGGAGGTTGAAGTGGCTAAACAGTTGCCTGATTTTGTATTTTTGAGAATGAACATGGATGTCTTATTGAACAATGTGTTGAATATGAATGTCGGCCTATCCTTTGCACTGGATGTCAAGGTTATGGCCATACTTTGGATAAATGTCGAAAAGGTAAGCCTCAAAGATGGGCTCCAAAGGCACAACAKGTGCCTCCAGTGCTTGTTGTGGTGCCTCCAGTGGTTCCTGCTGAGGTGGCTCCTCCTCCTGTGGTGGCACTTGGGCTAGTTTCTTCTGGGGCTGTGGGGCCTGCTATTGCTGAGGGTGGCATGGATTTTTAGCTGGTAATTGGGAGGAAGGCTAGTCYTGCTAAGGTGCTTGCTACTTCTCCTATTGTGTCTACTGCAAATGGATTTGGTGCTTTGGTTTTGGACAAGGTGATGGTGTTTTTTCACATGGTGAAGCTGGTGAGAGGGGGGAGCCCTCTGCCAGTAATGGATAAGGTAATGATCTGGAATACTAGGGGGCTAAATGACATTGCTAAACAAGTTAAAGTAAGAAGGATGCTCCATCTCCATGGTATTCAGTTGTGCAGCCTCCTAGAATCCAGGGTGAAGCTTCCTAGCCTTGGGAAGGTTTACCTTAATGTGTTTCCAAACTGGTGTTTTTTCTCCAATCATAGCCACCATTATAATGGGAGAATTTTATTAGCCTGGATGCCTGATGTGTTTATGGTGGACATTCTTCATAAGAAGAGGATGTTATATTAAGCCAATAAGGCATGATCTATTATAGTGAACTCATCAGATTCAAAAAGTCAAAGTAGTTTTAGGAATGGTTTTGTTAGGAATCTTCACCTGTATCACTCCAGAGTTAACCTAAAATCATCAATTGGCCTTCGTAAATGGTTTCATATGATCTTATTTCGTAAATGATATGACCGCTCTATATGTGACATAGTTTATTCTCGTACATAATGATCGTGAAAACGTTGCATTTTTCTTCCACGGAATAAAATTTGTTGTTCTCAATGGAGGCTATGTAGGCGTATTAGTAGCCTTATTAGTCGAGTTCTTGCAATTTACTCATTATCCTTATATCGTTTGCGATCCCCATCGATTGTTCTATGGGCTGTTGTGAATCAGGCAGCTGAACAATGAAATCTATGTTGAACTTCGACTTACTCTAATTTCACTCCCGGATAATAGGTCGTGCTGCGCTTGAAGACTCTTTATGAAGTCATTTAACTCTTGTTTATTTCTTATTCTCCTGTACGCTGGTAGTCTTTCACAAACAAAATATACTGGTACCTGCAACTCATAAGGCCATTGTTATGGTAATTAAAAATAGTCACATTGTCGAATTTCTCAAGGACTCCTATAGAACACTCGTCTTTAGGGACTAGCTCCATTTGAGTTAGCGTCGATAATTCACAGGCATCCTGCTATTGGGGTCTTTATTTGTTACTTGACATATGGTCTTTATTCCTATTTAATCATTTCAAGTTATAGTACATTCCGAAGATAACATTAAAATGGAAAAAACGGCTTTATTCTATGTTTATATGGTGGCTCGAGGGCATGGTATTAATGTTAGGGCTTGCCTGGCGAATTACAGATAAAAAACAGATGCTCGAAAAGAAAGGGATTGGGTGAACAATAGGTGTGGGAAACATAGAGAAATTGTAAGCGTAGGATCAAACCAATAGTCTCAGTAGCGTCATTTATGTTTGATTCTGATCGTGAGTTTGGTTCATTAGATGTCGAATTATGATCCTGAGTTTCTTTGCATTGTTCACATATGTAATCCAATAATCAACTTTTACTTATGATTGATGCCCATTGATTAGGTGTGCATGTAATTGAGTAATTTTCCAATCAATTGTAGGAGAAACATATAAGTATGGGTACGGTGTATATAATATCGTAAAATGGAAGTTTATAATATATTGGACGTATATAACATAATTTAGAAAACAATTATCTATATATTGTGAAAATGAAATATGGTTGTGGAAGTAGTGAATAGTGCTGATTAATAAATTAGATACTAAGGTAATTTAGTAGGTGATGCTGAAAGTTTAGCTAAAATATTTTAAGATAGTTTCAATAGGATGGAAGTAAAAATAAATTATAATAGTTAGGCGTATCAGCAAGAATAAATCTTATTTATGAAATTTGTTATCAATAATAGTAAGTTAATGATAATGTCATAAATGATAGGAACTACTGTCTGTTATGTAACTTTAATAAAACGTGTTGGGTTTATTTGTTTCAATGAATAATGTAGGCGTCATTACAGGATGTAAAATGAGAGTAAAGTGTTATGTATTGTCTTAATGATGAGAAAATAGGGTAATTAAAATTTATATTGTGTGTAGAACATATGATATATCAAACATGTTATTTGGTAGCAGATATTTTATTTGAGAATAAGTGGTCCGTTGGTTATGTAAAAGGAAAAATATTCACATCATATCCTTATAAAAGAGTTAGTTCGAACTCGGACCCGGCGCCATTCGAAATCATGGTTTAAGTAACGATAAGAAAATGGTATGTGGTCTTTGGTAATATCAAAGGAAATTGACAAAGAATTTATGTAACAGTCGCATTTAGGTGATAATATAGAAAATCTATCAAATCGAGAAAAGTTGAAATAAAAGCTATATACGTTAGGCTGTCTAGATAGCTTATCCCATTCTCCATGAATTGTTGTTGAAGAAAGGAAGGTTAATTATACAAATATTGTTTGTAAAATAATATTTGAAATATTTTAAATATGAAACAGCGTTTTGTAAAACGAATTGATAGGAAATTTCTGGCTTTTAAACTGACTTACCTATTTGTTTCACCGGCCCAATATTTCCATCTTTACTTGTTATAATACTTAATATGGTACGAATATATGGCGGGTCAATTGCCGCAGGCCTATGTGTTCAAATTTAGACGAAAACAGACTTTTTTGCAGAGTCGAGTTCGACAAGCGTTGGCAAAGGTAGTTGCGACCATATTAAAATCCAAATGGAATACGTTTATAATCAGTTGGATACGCATTAAGGCCTCTTATTGCAAAGTAGGGTAAAATTTTTTTAAAAATTATAGTTCGCCTCAAATATTAAAACGTTCTGAAGAGTGTACACAGTGTAAGTTATTAAAACGTTCGGCCCTCTACTCAGAACTATCGTTTAGTTATTTTATTGGCACCGTGTGAGCAATTCTCCCCGATTTATGTTCCAAGACTGAATATAAGAGATCATCACAGGTCCGAGATATAGAAAGTGTGGACGACAACAAACAACACAAAGCACAATAGCAAAGCTGAGTAAGTAATTACAGAAAGTGCAGAAACAGAAGGAGCGATCTCCCTAAAACCGGACAACAATTTACACACGCCTTGCTTAGAAACAAAAAGGAACCAATGTGTGCCTTGCATAACCACTAATCACATATCTTTATACTCGGATCCAAAACTCAGATCATATAACACTACTTTTATCAAGATGTACAATATCAAAACAGATCAAACTAATAATTATGAAATAGATTGTACTTTGCAGAAATATTTACTCGAGCTCGCTATATCAGATCAATTATTATACTTTACATATGGATATGATTTGAGGAATAGCGAGGTTGTCATCAGACACACGAGGTGACAGATTCAATGCTCAGACACACTATGGTGCAGTTTGTCAATTTCCCCATGCTCGTCGAAATGGAATCATAAAGGTTGAAACGGGCGCGACCGTCACAGACAGCTAGTGATGATCTCAACGTAACCTATCAGATATAGAATATTCAATGACGAAGTAGATAGTAAGAAAACTGAAGAGAGGAGGAGCTTATCAAACTGGCTCGAAGGAAGCGAATAAAATAGCAACCCCATACCTGTCTGTTAATGACTCCAGACTAGCACAATCCAGAGTTTTATTGTCATTCTTGTTCTTGGCGAATGTTTATGTTTAATAGCTATATATAGGACACTATGTTCACGTACAAAAACACTGACAATTTTAACATCGTCTTTTTTTTTAACGACTAACTATTTTTCATATGATAAATGTTGGAACAACAACTAACCTCGTAATTAAGCATTGAATAATTCCCTTTAATAATTCACAATTAAGTCAGAAACGGTAATAAATAATAGCCTCATGGAGATAGTTACACTTAACTCGCAACTTGAATTCAACATATAAAAAATTCACTCATGAAGCAATGAATACTTGATCCATATCATTCCTTATATTAACCACTCAGGATGAATATTTTACCTTGACCATTCAATATCTTCTATATAAAATTATCAATGACGAAATATGATTAATTAGACATGTGACTATTGTCACTCTCGATAATCACTTTTCGGAATATTTCGTTCCACAATTTTTACATTTCCCAAATACTGTAATTAAATGACAATTGAGCTGGTTGTCAATACATTAATACATTCATGAATTTATGTTCAGAATTCTCATCTCCTACAATATAACATGTCCATAAATAATTCGTTGGTACATTCACATTCATAGAGTTTTCTATCATATTTCTATATTATCAAATCTCCATACAACTTTAATGATCATTTTCGAGTAAAGTTAGTAACTTGAATAACGAGCGCAAGCACTTAAATGAAATCGACTATACGGTCTATCACTAAATATTAAAGAATTGATACACATGAGCTTTAAACTTTCCAGATATAAGCTGGTTTTAATGTCTCCAGAGCTTTACTAAAACATGTTTTTATTTTATAAAACCCATGTGATAGTGTTGAGATTGTATATAGCTAAGCTTGAAAATCATAAATCTAGTTTTCAAGAAACTCACTTTTAATTCCATTGATAATTCTGAAAATTTCTTTAATATCACTTTAAAAACTCAAAATACGCATTACAGTGGTACATATATTAAATATTGGTTTTAGAAGTGAAAACTCCATCTATTCTTTCAGAACATATAGTTCAAAATATTTATGAAACCTGAATTTATTAAAAACTTTGGAAGGCATACAAGTATAGAATTGGTATATTATTTAATAGTTAGAAACAGCTTATTCTAAAAAATAATTAAAGTCATCAAAATCTGAAAATATATTCAATGAATAAATCTGAAAATTTTATTAACCAATGATTTCAAATTATTTGATTTCATAAAACCATTATCAAAGACATAAATCATAAACTTCAAAAGCCCAATTAAGCTATCATTGCATTAATCACAGTGAAAATTCTTTTTAACTAATTAAAGATTAAAATACAATCATAAGCATAATATTAGATAATCATCTCAATAAACAGATGGTACAACAAGCAATTGATTGTATTAATTATATTAATCGAAATCAATTAATTCATAAAGAGGAATCAACAAAGGAAGAAGAAGGGGGGGGAGGACCGCGGTGCTCGTGGTGATGGCCGGTGGCGCCCGTGGCCGCAGCAGTAGCTCGAGTACGAGGCCGAGCAACACGAACAGCAGTGCGCAACGCTATGCAACGCGCAACGAAGCAAACCGAGAGCAGAGGAAGGCAGGCGCAGCCGACGTCAAGCCTGGCAGCAACGCAGGTCGGTGCGGCTCAGAGAACGTGCATGCAGCAGCACGCAGAAGTGGCCCCCTCCTCTGTCGCCTCCTGCGTATCTCTCTCTCGCAGTTCTCGGTTCCTTATTTTTATTTTTTTTTGTTTTAAAACTCCAAGAGTGGGAAAATCGTGGCGTGAAGTGTTGTATACAAAAGATAAAACTTTTGGATTAATTTAGTTTTGTATTAGATGAATTTTTTGAGATATCCTTTTTTTTTTGTTAACTATCGTTTGGATAATCTAAATATTCAGAATAAAAAGATATTATGTATAATTAAGGGAATGATAAATTTTAAATAGATTTATAAGTAATTTCGTGTTGGTTTAGTAAATAATTCTTATTTATAAGAATAATATACTATCTTAATGTGAATTTTAAGGGGAATTAACTATCACACGTTGTATATTGGATTAAACAAGAGGAATTTGCCGTTATAATTAAAGTCAATAATCATGGATGACGGTTTTCTAAGCACTTGTTAATTGATAACAATAAAGCGATCTGCTTGTCATTGGTAGAAAGTCTTCGTTGTAATTAATGTACACTTAGTAATCTTTAGGGCTATGCGTCCAATAAGGTTCGAATATGTAATTTGTGAATAATTAAATGTGCTCTAATGGAATCAATACCCGAGTAGAGGGAAGTGGCAGGATTGGGTACTGATGTCATCCGTACGTCCGAAGCACGACTGGTTATTTGATTGGGAGTCGGGGCTTTGTTTTCGCACAAAGTTCGGGCGTCGTCAGAATACTTTTTTAGGCACGGTGGGATACTCCTTACTTCAGACAATACCCCCGCACTCTCACGTGCGGGTTCGTGGCTCAAGCCAGCACAATGCAGTCGATGTAGTAACAAGCGCGCGCGCTTATAACGCGAGTGGACGGCCAGTCTCAGGGGGCATAAAATGGGAGTAAGAAGAGAGATCTAAAGGAGTGGTTCTAATTCGAATTTAAATGAGGAGAATAGGATCATCTTGTTTTCCATGATGAGTAGGAATGATTTTCTCATAAAAAGATTTGAAAGATAAATTTTTTTACTATGGTGTTTGTGGAGGTGTCGAAAGAATATGATATCATCATTTTATAATACTATAGCTTTTCTTCGCTTGAATGATCGTATAAAAATTGTGCTCCACATGGCCATAACTTTCACGATCCCTCGTCATCTGTGGCATCCAAAGTGTCACATTATCGCGCTATTATCTTTTCGTCTTCCTTTTTGGCTATTATCATCTTGTTTCTCTTGGTTGCTTCTTTTCTTTTTTCCCGTGACTAAACAATACGCTATAAATCTTGATGTAGTCTCACCGACCTCCATTTTTGTTGCAAAGTGCTTCCACTTAATAGGGCTTTTCTTGTAATTGGAGGAATAAATGATCCTCGATTCGTTTCTAATATTGTGCTCAAGTGAAAATGGCCCTGCCTTAGGCACGCACCCTTATATTCTCCTATGTAGAAATTATCTCTAAGCTTTCAAACTTACCTTGGCTATCATTGTTTTTTGGATCCTCTTAAATGTCTTGGTATTCAAGAATACTTCTTCCAGTGATTTTCCATTAAGTATTTTTGGATAGTGTCCCCAGTCAAAGGCGGGGACATCAAATTTGAGACTTTATCTCCCTCCTAGTGGAAGGTTTCCTTTGATCTCTCTTTTGCTGATCATGAAGTCTTAGCAATCGAAGGCCAGCTGATTCCTTGTAGATTGGCAGATTGATTCGGCAACTCTCCTGATTGCATGGAGATTGAGAGCTTCAAAGCTATCCATCATCTTAGATGCTTCCATGGTTTGTAGGTATTCAGCTTTTGGGCATAGAATTTGAGAAAACTCTCCCTACTGACCTAAATGATGTGTAATAACTAATATGGATTGTTCAAATGTTTAAAAGGCAGAATGTGTTTGTCAGATGTCTTTGAACAATGATATATAATATAGTTAGGGAACTCTCAACTTGAATTATGGATATACAGGAGGACTCTCACTCCACTTGTTTGGGTGGCAGTAAAGAAAAGGGAATTCACTAATGTCGTTACTAAGTTAGGTCTAGGGAAATCTAACCAAGATCTCAAATTTCAACTGAAGATAACATCGAAATGGAAAAGACAACTTAGATCAACTTCGACAGTTTAAACAAATTATGTTGTATTTTGCGAAAATTGGTCTAATGTTTCCCAGTTGATCAGCAATAGCTAGATATAATATTATTACATACTTGCATGAATAAGTAAACTAATTAAGGAGAGAATAAAGAGTCGTTGGCATAAGTCTTCATGTCTACACGGCTAATTAAACTGGGAAAAAGTAAACTAAGCCTATTATCGGTATAACTTCGAGTCTATTAAATGTAAGTATGCATTGCTAAGTTAAGTGGGTAAGTACGGTCTATTTTCATACTCTAAATAAACAAACAATTAAAATAAAAGGGCTTATGAATTAGTGAAAACGCGTTGTATAAAATCTGCCTCAGTTCTACTGTCAATTTCGTCTACATTTTATGCTTGTAAGTCATTATTATCCAATTAATAGTTGTAACGTTCAATTATATCACAAGTCAATTCCAAAGAATTGCTCCATTAATCTGATCAGCTCACAGCAATATTTCACTTTGAGTAATTGGTGGTTAACGCGTGTGCAGATTTAGAGTGGCACATTTTACTCATTATTGCACGAAACATGCTTCATTAACGGTCCAATTATTCTCTTTATTAGCTTAATTATTTCTGTAATAATACTACATAAGCCCAATTCTCACTTTACGATTAACATCAGTAGAATTATCTGGTTCCTTTTTCTCAGATTATCCCAAATTTGGACAATCTCAGATTTTTCTAATGGTAAGCTTTCCCGAGGATTCCAGAGATTGTCACATGGTTGTCTACGTGGTGCACTTGTAAGTGATCTTAGAATGTTTGTATATATATTTATTATTTATGCTTTATCATTGGTTGCTCTTATCTTCTATTATGGATTTATTTAATACGGACATTTCTATTAAATCTATGAACAGAATAACTCCGCTAGCCTCGTCGACTTTAAGCTGCTATTGGCATCTTCCTTTTAAAGATCTAGTTGTGGCAAAAACTAGACTACTCGTGTACTTTTGACGTCTAAAATTTGGACTTCGGAACAAGATTCGACTCATCAGAAAGACAACGGGTTAAACTGCTCAACTGAAAATTTTTAAAACATGTGTCTGATGTGTTTTAAAATTTGACTCAATTCTAAGAAAGTATAAACCTACTTAATTTATAAGGATCAGAAGAAGACTCAAAATATAATATTACGTTGAAACTCTCAAAGAATGCAAAAAATGTAAATTTACAATAATTAGTCCAAGTCACTCATACAAATTATATAGACCAAATAACGTTGACCTTTATTTGAACTCAAAGGAACTAGGAACTAATGATGTATAATATACATTCAGCGATCAGTGGGTTATGAATCTAAGGGCTTTTGCCAGCATGGGAATGATAAGAAAAAAATGAGCATAGGGACATGTAAATCACCTCGGAAGAAATAGTAAACAGGAGAAAGAGAGAACTGGCGGGTTGCCACAATTAGTCGATACTTGAGACTCTCTACTATTACCTTTCCTGTTTGTTGTCCAAGGTTAAGCTTAGCTCAGATTAGATTTACTCCTTTCAGGTGAAGAAATCAGAATACAGTTTTCTAGTAAAAAATTGAGTCCTGAAGGACCACCCCCCCCATTCTCTTATCCAGATGGAGTCAACAGTTTGAAGTCCGATCACACTACACAATGCCAGTACAAGTGCGCAAAGGTACAGAAGACATAGTCCTATCTCACTTATATTAAGCGCATACTTAAATAGTAAAAGAAAAGCCTAGTTTAGTGTTTGGGTAATGGTCACTTCCTACACATGGCACCAAGTTGAAAATTATGTGGATTATAAAGGAAAGTCTCACAAAATCAGGAACGTTGTGAACAAGTGTTTGATGTTTTGAAAACTGGAAATAACTCGATCTTAAGGATATAGAGGATTTAACTCTCATCAAGTGTGAATCAACCCCTAAGGAAAACCGGCTATTAGATAATCAATGATTTCGGAAACACAGATCAAGGTTTTCTCTGTATATTAACAAGAAGAATTTTTAAAAACACAAATAATTGAATTTTATTGAGAATTTATCGACGCCTATTTATAAAGTAAAATTAATTTAAAACTATTCATGATATTTGTGAAAAGATACGGAAATTTTCAATTATTCCTAATAACCTTATCATTAATACTAAGATCTAAAACGGAAATATCCTAAACCAACAATTTAGCACGGAAAATCTTAGACTAATTATTAATCACGGAAATAACACAGGTTTAACAACCTACTAACTTAGATATTATTATAATCAATGCAGAATATGTCATAGATTAACAATATCTAAAAAACTATATAATATCCTAGTACATAATAAATGGTTCTCTTAGAACAAACTAACTAATCACAATAGATCGGCAACTCAACAACTAGATATTTAAAATGGCTTATCTCAAATAATGTCAATTGTCAGTCTCCTTATTTCAGCGATCTGTATGTGGTCGCATGATGATAGTATGTAATCTGAAAGTAATTATATATATATTGTTAATATTCAGATAGAATAGGATTTTTTCACAAATACATGAAATCCTATCATATGCCGTGGTTCTCTTCCCTTTTGAAGGAAATTGCGCTCTTTTAAGTTGTTGATGTGTCGCGGTAATAGATAGTGGTTTAGGAAGGGTATGTAGATGATATAAGTGTTGTGATTGAGTATGTGTTGTGTATGTTTTGTGAGAGTCAGTGTGATTTAGGTGTTAGAGGTTGGTCTTGTGAGGGGTACGTATCTAGTGTCGTGAGTTCGTTGTGGCTGTAGGTATTTTGGTGGATGTGTGTGCGATGGTTGAGCTGAGAAGTGGTCTTGTGCGGTGCTTCATACTGTGGGTTTTTGTGTTTGCTGTCGCAATGATGTTGTGAAGAGAGGACGTGGTTCTTAGTCTCCTCGGAAGTGTGTTATTCAGGAACGGAAGTTACTCGTGGTATAAGAGTATGTTAGTGTGTTTGTTGGTTGGCATGGTTGTGTGTTCGTTGTGCGGTGTTGGATAGATTTGTTGTGAATGGTGGGTAATGGTGCGTGAGTGAGGTGGGGTTGTGGGCTTCTTCAGGGATTGTGGGACTTTTGATCGGGAAGGTATTCAAAAGCAGGTTTGTACTCCTGTTTCGTGGGCTATCAGGGTCTACGGTAGATTCTTGAAACTGGTGATCTGGCTGTTGGTTCTTGCGTATGGTATTAGGACTTGACGTGAGAAAAGGTTGATCTTAAGCTTTGTACTAGGTTGGACTCCTATTGTTATGGCAAAGCTCAGGATGGGTTGCAGCTTTACTCCCAATCTTTTAGGTCTTGGGTTGGACAGGCTAAGGAATGGTTCCAATGGTGCGATTTGTTACCTTCAGTTTGGCCATACAGGTTTGGTGGATGTTGAGAAAATGTAAAGAAGCTTCGTACCAACCACTTCATAAGTGCGCAAAAGTGACTTAAGAACTTCGTGTCTCGTCAGCGATGCTCAAGAGGCAGCCATGTACGAAAATTTCCTTGAACTAAGATTCCAATATGAGTTGCATCTCGTTTTTTGGAAGGGATAAAGTGTTGACTTTGAAGAAGATTACCACAACATTATTCTCTTTTCTCGTTGAGTTCCGGTAAGCCACATATGATCCATGTCACACATTCCCAAGGTGTAGAGGGACAGGCAATAGGAGTATATCAACTTTTGTGAACGTTTTTCTTGGTACATTCTTGGACGATAGTGGCATTGCTCACAATCTTCTCATCCTTCAACATCTTTGGCCTGAAAGTGTTTCTTGAAGATTATCCATCGTTTGTGAACAAAAGTGCCAGCAAGAACACCACCATGCCTTCTCGAACCAAGAGCTCCCAGATGCCAACCTTGAGGAATTGCAAAGTTGTTACCTTGAAAGAAAACATCATGGTTGTGAATCCAGTTAGAGTTTTGCAGAATTTGGAAAGGTTTTGGATTCATTATAGATTTTGGAGAATTTCGAATCCAACCTTTACGTCTCCCATAAGCACAAATAATTCTCCTTGAGAGTGCAGTAGCCACTTCGTTTTTCCCTCCTGGTCTTGCATGAAGCGTGAAGATTGAAGAACTAACACATTGCATGTCTAGATTAATTTTTGTTTTGCCATATTTGATTATACTTAAAGCCTTGATAGAAGTGTAAGATGAAAGGCCTTAGGACGAAGTATGTGAGATGATCAAGGATAGAACATAGGCATAGAAAACAGATCATATTGGAATACTCAGTTTAGCACCATTGCAATTTTTCACTAAAGTTGCAATAGGGCGTTTATGAATAGAAACCTCCAATGCCGAACCATTGCAGTCGATTCGACTCAAAGCTTCGCAAATCCGGTAGGCGAGAATTGGTGCTGGCAAAGCTCTCTTGATTGTATTAAAAGGTTGTTGACCTAGGTTTATTCGAACTTCTCCCCTTCTTGGTTAATGTAGTAATAGCTATATTTTTGTAAGAACTTCGAATAAGAACGCCTATAGAAACTTGCAATGGCTGGAAAATCTTGAATCATTAACATATTTGGTAGGCTGAACCAGGTGAAAATGCTTTCAACTTTGAAGGAATAATCAATGTATCTCTCTGCATCAAGAGAAGATGTAAGAAAGTGATACTGACACGGATTAGAACTCACACTTCTCAAGTTTCTCTAATTTACTATCTTATTTAAAGGTTATTTTTATGATGTAAATGTTCATTTCAGCTGTTTGCTATATATCAGGCATAATGATCTAATTATAATGATTGATTTATTAAAAGGGACGGAGTCCTCATTCATGATAGCATGAAGTAAATAGGGTGCGTTGATAGACGCCAAGGCTGCCATCTTCGACATCTTGTTTTGTCTTGAAGCTGTTCATTATAGCCATGCTCGAATCTATTTGATGGTTACCTCTCGCAAATCAATCTTGGAAAAATCATAGCAACATGGATTAACTAAATATTTCCAACGAGGCATTGGGATCGATATTTGGGAATTGTATTTGTTAACTCACGGCGACTAGATATCAAGTGCGACATTAACGCAAGAACATCTTCTTTGCGAGCAGAGAGTGACTAAAAGCAAAGGACCATGCTTTCAGAACATAGCGATCGATAAATGTCAATTCTTGAATTTGTTTCAAGTTTCCTTGGGCTTTCTTGAGGATTGTACATCTATAAGCGCTTGTTGGAGAGTGCGCCTGGATAAATCAATTGCATGCTCTATACTCAACAGGAGTAACATATCCTTGCAATTCAGCAGGAACATCTTGAAAACATCAACAATAGTGACGTTTTAGGTTGGTGATGGATTAGTAACCAACCTATGTTTGACAACAAGAGATAATTTTCATTTTCAGCTATAATGTTCTACAAAGAAATTTTTAGAGTTAAGGAGCAAGTATTTTGTCTTGTTGTGGGAATATTTGGGTTTTGTTTCTTTGTGCTGGAATGCAATTTGTATTTATCATTTCATGAAAACAAGTATAAAAACATTAGTTTCCCTCATTGGAATCACTTTTATAAAATTGCCATTGGTCTTCAAATAGTAGATGAAGACCATTGAGATATCAGACCAGAATTTATCTTATCGGCCGTATGGTGAAAGGGACAATAGATTGTGTTGAACTTGAGCACACTCGATCATCGGCTAACTCAACTTGTAGGGTTTGGGAATGCAGTTTGTTTAGAGTTAATCTTGTCATTCATTGCTTGAGACCAATTTGTATTAAACAAGAAATATAAGTGATCACACTAACTTGATCTTGGACACAGTGCAATAGTGCCGGGATAACGTTTCTCCTTTGAAGATGTTCCTCTTCAAACTTAGGTTGCAAGAATTGCCTTATAAAAGCATTATGAGCGTCGTCATTGTGAACAATCAATTATTGATCACAAGGATTGCCGGTTGGGACCATCCTCACATCCCCCCCGCTGCTCTGCTCCTGTATTTCACGCAGTTCTTCTTGAATGTTATTTGTTCAAATTTCAGCATCGCTTGAAAATTCTTGGATTGTCAAAGCTTCTTGTTTGACAATTCTCTTTAGATGCCCGAGACACCTGACATTAGAAGGCTTGCGTCTTCCCTTCTTTATCCACGGTTTTTTGAGTGTGGACGATGTAAATCCTTCGAAATGGTTGTGAAGTAGGAATCCCGAGAGAATATTAGTCGAGGATTGAGTCCCTTGAAGTAGGGCGTTGAAGTATAGTGCAAGATTGCGTTCATTCTTTTCGTTATACACAATATCTCAAAATCTAAGCGATGCTGCAGATCAATGTTGATTATGATGTATCGCTAGTTTCAGCTGTTGATACAGTGCATCTTTTGTGCATCTTTCTCGCAATGTTACAGAAGAGTGAGTTTCAATTCTGTAAGTATTCTCGAACAGATTGTTGCTTGAACAAGAAGACATTTAGGTAGTTTGGTGCTCGAAAAATCTAGGACAACTTGTGTTGATTCTCCTTTCAATGTGTTTCCAATAAGATTGGTATGTTGTTTTGATGCTGTAGTGCTTTTGACCATGGTGAACCTTAAGGATGCATGTTCGTCAATTTTGAATTGCACCTTGCAGCTAGTACAACATGTTCCTTAAAAACAAAAGTAACGTCTAGTTGTCTTACCAATTTGGTGACTGTTGGGGCTCCAATGTACATCAAATTTGAATATCAGTGATCTTGAGGTCTTGGATCACTATGGGAGTGGACGTCTTTTTATACCTCATTGAACTTGAATTGATCATCAATACTGAATCGCGCTTTTTATCATGTTTTCATGGATCAATTTGCACCTTTCAATAGGATCCTTTTTGAGTGGATTTTCAACTCGTGTTGGAGATATCACGAGTGGATTTCAACTCAGTATGGAGACAGCAGTAGCTGACATCTCATAATGTTGCTCCATGATAAATAAAAAAAATCTGGTGAAATTGGCTCAAAAACTTAGGACCGAGAATCGTTGGTCTGATACAAATTGATGTGGATTTATAAGGAGAAATAAATCAGGAAGTCGTGAACAAGTGTTTGATGTGTTGAAACTAAATAAATTGGAATCTTTAAAGACTCGAGGATTTAACTCACCAAATGGACGCCCTAAAGGATCACGACCTAGTAGTAATAAGTGAATTTCCGACAACCAATAAATCACAAGGTTTCTCTGAATTAACAGAAGGAATTTTAAATCAATAAATTGAATTTATAAGAATTTCGACTATTTATAATTACAAATAATATCTAAAACGAATTAGATAGTTTTTGTGAAAAGATAGGAACTTTTCTCATTTCTAAATTATCATTAAATCCTAAATTAACACACGGAATTATCTAACAAACTAATATTACACAGAATATCTAACGCTAATTATTACGGAATAACAAGGTTTTAACACACCTACTAATTAGATGATTTATCCTAATAAATCCAGAATAATGTATACATTACAAATATCTAATAAGCTAATAAATTCTAGAAACATAAAATTGCTAAAAACTAATAATATCCTAAAAAACTAATGTAGATCCACAATATTCGGTCCAACAAACTAGAATATTTACAGAATGTTTATCTTGCCAAATTAATGCATGTGAGTAATCTTCCTTGAGAAATTCCTTCCAGTTATGTACCACTCACACATAATTATCCTGAATATTATTTGTTTAATCCTAGATAATAAGATAATTTTTCAGAATACCATGAATCCTCATCAGAAGTGATATG
>SNQN01001842.1:0-45750 GCA_008642245.1 Bassia scoparia
ATGTGTGTATATATAAAAAGTAATCACATTGTATATAAAAAGTAATCAGAATAGTTCACTTTTAGTTAGAGTGTTGTTTTGTGTTGTTATACTTTGTAGTTTTAAAGACTTTTTCAGATTTATTATGTCAATTACTTTTCTGTTTATTTTGAGTTATTTTTTTTTAGTCAAATGTAGTAAGTCAGAAAATATTTAACTAATATGTTAGTAATACTATTGAATTGTTTGAATTTGATGTTGATTTCATTGTTGTGATTCTAAATTTTTTTTATGATTAATTGAATTTTTGTGTTTAATTTCAGCATGGACAAGAGTTGCAGTAAAGAAATATGATGAAGATAATGATTGAGGAGAGAGAAAAGTTGCAGCAAAAATGTTCGATTTTTTTGGGATTAGATTGGTGTTATGTTTGACTATATGTTGTTTTTACAGTGTTATTGTAATTGTTAAATAACGAACTCCTTTATTTTTAGTGTCTGCCACACAATAATTTTGGGGTGACTGGTTGTACAGAAAAGAAGCTGATAAACAAAACAAGCCAAAAAAAATATCTTATCCAAAAAATTTAAAACATGAAAAAAAATTGTTATCAAAAACTAAAAATTTAATACAACTAAAAAAGTCAATTCTAAAACCCAAAAACATGAAAAAAATAGACACAATAGGGGAAAAATATGAAAGATACTCAGTAATAAATATGGTTCATTTGTCCACCTTTTCTTTGATCAACAAAAAAAGTGCCTTCATCTTTTTTATTTAATGATTTTCTCTCAATTCTAATTTTCAGAAAAAGCTTGTTTATCATCAAAAATAAGATGAAAATAGACACATTTTAGAGTTGTTCAGTTAACTAATTATTTTTTGTTTTACACAAGATGTCATCTTAGATAAATAAAAAAAAAAAAAATCAAATCTCGGTGACATTTGAACTATTTCCCAAAATATAGTGACAATCCGGCTATTATGTTTTATTGTTAAATACAGAATTGTTTGTTATACAAGTAGAAAAAATTGCTTAACAAACTTTTAATCCACCATCCTTCCATCCACACTAACAACTAACAACTAGCTACATATTTATATACTTGTACGTCAAAATTTCACTGAAAAGTCCTATCACAAAATTCAGATCCATGTTCTCGTCAAATAAATAAATAAATAAATAAATAAAATCGGATCCATGTTGAAAAGATTGCGAGAAAGGTTTCCTGATTAATTATGAAAAGTGAAAATATAGTTCAACACAATCTGTAGGCTGTAGCAATATAGATTGGGGGTGTGCCATATGAGACCAATCTATTTGAGCAAAAACCTTCACCGGAACTGACGAAGGTAGAATAATCTGCAGAAATACAATTGAAAAAAATGAAAAATAAAGTTACTGGCATTCTGTCTTGGAAATAATCAAACGAAACCAGGAAAATAACAGTGGATAACCTTCATTTATCTTAGATTCTTAGTCTTCCTGTGGGAGTTCCACATCCCTGAACATATGTCCCCTGCTGCATAACTTTGCATAAATAACTCGATTGGATAATTTTAACCAATATTAAAAGGAAAAGAAGGTGTAATCTAAATCAAAATGAGAACAGTTAAAAATGTCCTTTACCTCAAGTGGTAAACTTTATGGTGGATAGGTGTCGCTGATTGCCTTTGTTTTAATCATTCAAGTCAGGATTGGATCTGATGCATATTTCAATTCTGGTAATGAATCAATTCTGGACAAGCAGGACAGTAAAAAGGTTAGAATATTTTTGAATCTCAAAACGCCACTTAAACGCTCAAGGAAAGTTACAAAATCCAAAGAATTGGTATTAGTAGATTAACTTTTGTTAACAGCAAGGACAGGGAAAGAGAGGAAAACGGAAGGCTCAAATCTATCATCAAATATTCAAAGTGCAAAGCTGTTTTCAACTTGAATCACAATACAAAGTATAACTGAAGTATAACTTGAATAGTTACGAGCTTGAGCTTGCAGAATTTGGTTCTATCATTTTATGGAGATGGCCTTGTTTGCCATTTCAGACCCCAAAGTGATTTCGAGTACACATTAAATAATGTAATTGTAACGATATGACATTATGACAGATTTGTTTAATAGCATTAATGTCAAAGAAATGTCCGAAGATCAAAGACAGTTTATGATTAATGAATGATGATAATATAATAATTGATATGATAATTGAAATTACATGAAAGATCAAGACAGTTATGAGGGCCAATCAACATTGATACACCCTGTAACAACACAGTGGAGAAAAATCATGACACTTGGTAAGAGATGTCAATAATCGTTGCCTTATCTTCAGTTTCAGTGCAATTCTGATGGGTACTCCATGATTGATGCAATTCACATAACTCTTCAAGTCTTGTTCCTCTCTTCCCATTAACAGGAAATTAAAAAGATGATCAGCTGTTTCTCAAGATGCAAATCAAGATACTTTCTTTCCTCATTTTAGCAATTCCAAATCTGGTGACTGCCAACATTTCCCCCTGTTCCAGTAAGCAATGAAGGAAACATGCAATGAAAAACGTTATCAATATTCAAAAAAGGTTGAAAAACTTCTTTTATACCCAAGTAGGGTGTCAGGCCAAAGCTTACGATACCTATAATGTCATCACATCACTAGAAGCATCAATATGGCGTATGTCTACATCCATAAAATGACTTTGGGCATACCTTTTTTATCTCCCTGATAATACAGCTCCTTGCTGCTCATACAAAGAATTGTGTTGCACTACCATATATGATTACTACTCTTCTAATGTCCATTAATTCCTCTATCCCATGACCTCTAAAGCCCTGTTCTGTAACATCAGAGAGAGAGGTGCTTTAATGACCACACAGAGTCAGATTACTAGCTTTGCCAGGTTAAGACTAAATAACTAATACCATTGCAAGCTACAAATTAGATGCTTTGGAGCGTTGGAAACACACAAAAAAATTGTTAAAGCAAGCTTTCAGAATGTATACAAATAGCTCACTACTATTCTGTGAAAAAACAAATAAAATAGTTTATATCATATAAAATAAATAATATACCTGTGTATGAAACTATTATGTGTCTATTTTATAATGTGTAGTCTTTTTATAATGAGTCATGATTATAAGATCCATTATATCAATAGGCAGGTCTTTTTTATTTATTAAGAGCCATAAGTTATAAGATGCAATTAGTCAATATGTAATCCCCATATGTGAAACTATTAGTGATACAATTTTGGTTCTATGTCCTGGATTGTCTCTAAAATCCCATATGTTCAAACTATAATAGGAACGAAGTTGGTCTATAGAGCATCACATCCATGGGGCTCCCCATTTATCTTCTCACCTTCATTAGTCCACATCATTTTCCCTAATTTCATTTGTGAACCTTCCATTATATAATTTCATTATTAATCTATGGGCCCGCATGCTTTCTCTCTGCTATTTACTTAATTTAAAATAGAATGGACCCACAATAAATTTCTTTAAGAAAAAAGGAAAAAAGAAAAGGGACCACAAAAAATAAAGATGGAAGGTTCCTTTTATTAGCCTCCACTTTTTTTTTCCAATGGAATGGGAAGGGTCTACACTCATGGGAGGTCACATTTGTGAAATCGGACAAATGTGGAGGTAGTCCATAATGTGGATGCTCTCAACATTCCCTGGTATGACGTCACAAAGATAAATATGGTGCTAGTTCGTAAACACTAACGTTAAGCTAAAAAATTTGAAACTATGTTACCATGGTACTAAATTTCGATTCGAAGCATTTGAGATGAAACTTGGTATTCTACTTGTTCCGAAAATAAGATCATAGTAGACGCTTCTAAAATACACTGACACATTTGGAAACAGCCTTCCGAAAAACAATACATATGTATTATACTTATTTAAGAATAACAATTAATATAAACTGTGAAAGTTAAAATGCAAAAACATACAACTACCTTTAAGAGCTTTGAAAAACAACTAGACTTAGACAATCTAGTAGGTGTTTACCTTAAAGGCATGTCATTGGCATATGGTGGTTTCCCTCACGGTAATGAGGTGTTGATCTTATTATAACCCTTCGATACTTATAGCTATACTAAGTGGGTAATTGTGTGGTTGATTATAGATTGAATAGTTGTATTGACTAATGTTCAACAATGGATAAATGGACCTATGTTTAAATCATTAAGAAAATGTAATGAAGGACAAAATTGAAAAAGTAAGCGAACAAATAACTAACCTTCAACAATCAAGTAGGCCTTTTTAGTCCTTTTTCCAACATTCAGCAATTATCGCGTCCAGTCGATCCGTACAATTGCCTGAATTTAGTAGACCTTTTGCGTAGTGAGAGAAGATATAATCTTTAAATGCAAGTATTGAGCATTGAAAGTTGAATACAAGAGAATTTTCAAAAGTTCTCGTACAAACCTTGAACGACGATAGTGGAGAGTTTATTTTTAAGTTGGTGTGCAATGCAAAAATGAGCAGCAAGCCTATCACACACGATGAAACACAAAGCCTCATCACATAAGCGAGCACTAACAGGCCTGGCACGTAAGATGTACATATATGTCATAATATGTTTAAATAGACGACCAACTGTAATAGGGAGAAACTTTTACGGTTTGTCTTCTTAACCAGCTTTGTCAAGCGCTTTTTGAATTTTTATTTTTTATCATGTGAGATTATACCACCAGCCTTGAGTTTTATGACTCTCATGTTTAATTAACAACGATAGAACTCCATTTGATGCATTACAAGCTTAACTTTCTGAAACCTGCACAGAGCGAAAGAAGTAAGAAGATAGTATGCATGAAGTGTTATCATCAAAGAGCAGATTATAACAATAATCAACATGATCAAATATAGAAATCCATTAGATCAGAATTCAGAAAGCAATGGGTCTAACAAGGAAGCTTCACAAAATAATAGCCAGCAAAACATTATATTGGCTTAATTAAAACATGCCAATTAATCCACCTGAAGTAATACATAAGAAATAAACAAGTTGAAAATATTAAATTTTGATCAAATGCTAGCATCATGAATGATCCAAACCTTTTTCGTCTTGCTGATATGAGATACCCAAAAGAGTAAAAAAAAACGAAAGAAAGAAAGAAAAGGAACAAACAAGTTTAAATTCTATTTATACCTAACAAAAAAACCCTTAAAAAAAATTAAAAATTCATATAAAAGAAGAAGAAGAAATGATTATAACTTCAGGGCTCAAGATAAATTAAAATAAAATACCTACAATACAACTAATAACTTATAACATTACTGACTAAATTTAACATCACATTTTCGTATATATATGAATTCTTCATAGTGCTCATCAATCGAGAAAATAGCAATAAGCTATGAAAGGCTAATGTCATATAATTAATCCACTTAAACATACATCTAAATTTTTACCTATTGCATTATTTATACTCTCTGTTTCTCAAAAATTGCAACTAAATCAAATGCCACACTTTTAAGAAAGTGGAAAAGTAAAAAGAACTTAGCTAAGGTAATTACTATTAGGTAAACAAAACAAACTCTCCCGAGTATAAATTTCACTAAAAGGCAGGTGTTTCAACTAATATGACATTTTCAAAAAAGAGAAGTACTACAATTAAAGGAATATTATTTCTATTTTTCCATTAAGTTGTAAATAAACTAACGATTAGCTAAGCAACTAAAGATTATAAAGATTTAACATGAATACAAATCAAAGAAGACCTTAATGTATCATTACACGAGAATCTTACGTTTATAGTATTTACCCCTTTATTAGAATTTTCAACTTTTTATAGCAATACTTTTTATAGAATTTATAATACACGAAAGATTAAAAATGATACCGTGGAAGTATTCACATTTTTTATAATGAAGAAATAGAAGCATTTATATCGTTACAACCTGGGCCAACAAAGTCTTTTCAATTTGCCCTTTTATGTTTTGTCCATCTCCATACAATTTCATCCTCAAATTTCGCCGTGATAATTGGTGTACTTATTCTTTTGCTTGCATTGATGATCTCTTTGATACGAGGAACTCAAGGTAACATCTATGGGAAGTTAAGGATCAAACAAACATGAAAACTAGAGAGGCGTAACCTCTTCGGTACTTTTTTCTTTATTCTATTTAATTCCTTATGGCAGTCCACAAGGAGGTATGAATGCATGTAATAAAAAAAAAAAAAAATTATCACCAAAGGATACTCATGCTGGCAACCCCAGCAAAGTGAAAAGTTTTCAAAGTCATTTGGTCCCTGGCTCCCAATACTCTGAGCTCCAATGGCCCCTATAGTGTTCCAGCTTCAATTCCTTTTAAGCGAAGCCGAGAAATGCAAGCATCAATAACACCTTCGATTGTTAGAAAACAATAATTTTAACTTTAGAAAACAATATTTTGACTTTCAATATCAGAAATTCATAAACAGGTAAAACAGAGAGCTGCTTCAAACAGTTTTTTAAATAATATTAAAAGTAACACTTAAACAACTCGATTGCAACGGAAAACATGATGCATTGAAGTTTACGTTAGACACAACAATAAGGAAACACAGACAAAGGGGAAAGGGGAAATTCCAGAAATTGAGAGTCTGCAACAAATTTACAAAATTCATTGATGACATGCAAAAACCTAACAAGAGTAACAAGACTGATAACTCAAATGAAATAATGGGAAACTTTACAAGCCTACGCGATGCAAATACCACTTGTTTGACAAATTCTGCTCCTTGTTAGAGAATGAAATCCATATGATATCTCTTTTAGTTTTTGACCTGAATTCAGTGACTATTATTTTCAGTTACTTGTATCATTGAAATTGTGGGAATGGATGAAAACCCTCAGTAGCTCACCTTCTAAAATACAATGAAGGTGAGAACCACTTACCAGCCTTTACCATCCCCCATCCCCTTCCACACAAAAGCCACCACTACCGCCATCACTTCTGCCCTACTACCACTATGAAAGTCACTGAAGCAGAAACATGCAAAGCATAAAACAGAAGATCCAAAACACTTTTGACAACAAGCACCAAAGGAAATCTATATATAATTGTAAACCCAAGGATTTTCACATTAGAATGCTCTATTATAGCTATTAACTTTCTCATTTTGTTTTTTCTTTCTTTCCTTTTTTCCCATCAGCAAGAAGAATCAACTTTGCTCGTTTTGATAATAAGGGGAAGTGAACACTAATAAGTTATAACTAAGCACTCAATTGAATATTAGAGAGTCATCAAAGACATTCATATAAAACTAATTTTCTTTTTTTGTCTACTTAAAATGATTATAAATCCTACTAGGTTATGTAGAATAATTCGATGAATGGATCTACCATCAACAGCGAAGCACTTCAATAACTCGTTAACTATTATATCCATGTTTTATATCCGAATATGCATTACCTGCAATTGCTGCTCAGATACATAGCATTTTCTTTCTGCTAGTTTATCAAAAAACTCTAAGAGCTTTTTCTTGAAGGCGTCAGAGCACCCACCACCAGTACTCATATTATGATCTGGAAGCTTCTTATGTATAATTTGAGTGATTTCTGTAGGAGAAAGTTTCATATTTCTCCCTGCAGGGCAAATGGCCTGCAGTAATCAGTGTGTTAGAAYYATTCTAATTTTCAACCAACAGCAGGTTGACGATCTCAAAATCTGGAACAATCATACCTCAACTTTGAAACGCAGCCTCTCCAAATCCAGAGGAAATCCTTCAGCCCCTTCCATTTGTGTTGGATCCATACCATCATCACCATAGAAAAACTGAACAATGGTTCCACTTGAATTTCTGACTGTCATGTCATAATGAATAGCCAGATCCTCCAAACATTCATCAGCCTACGTGACATAATCCAGTATCAGCTGTTTTGACTGCAGTAAAGACCATTTTACCACAGATGTAACAAAATTTGAAAATTCATTTAGATCAAAAAAAGTTTAGAAAAACATGTAATAAACATATAAAACTCAACCAATTAAAAAATAAATCAATACCAAAAATGGTAGCATTAGTTTTTGGTGGTGTGGTGGTGGTGGGTGTGTTTGGTTGTGTGTGTTGTGTTTGGGGGTAGAGAGGGGTTGCGGGGTGGGGTTGATATTCTTACTCCTACATAAATGCCACAATCTTAGCCAGATTGAGATGTTCACACATGGTTATCCTCCCAACAAAATATAATATTAATATGTTGCAGTTGATAGAGAAAACAAGGATGTTGTGCTATAGTTGTCATTTCATCATATTCTACCATTGAGTAGCTTTAGCGTGTTATGGTTCCTAATTTTGCTTTTGCTATATTTAAGGCTTTTTGTTATTAAGAACAAAAAGTGATACTCGTAGCAATATAAGCATGGTACTAAGGCTTGTAATGTGAAGGTGAAGATTAACATAAAAAAACTAGAGATATTTGATTCACTCAAGTTTAATGAGGGCATTTGTGAACCATCAAGTGATAATTGTGAAAACAAAAGTAGTGTTATTTGACACGTATATGGCAACCCAATGGATAAGGTTGACACTGATGGAAATAATGTTAAATTTACAAGTTAAAAACTTGTTTAGACTCTAACAAGAATTCTGTCATTTAGCAATGAAACAGAATTCAATATTTTTTTTTTCTCATAAACTCTACATTGAACAATACCATCCCTGATTCATACTTATTAGTGTGGTGTACATGCAATATGCAACAGACTACAAACTTTTGGGAGTTGAACATGTCTTGAGTGCTGTGTAAAGAGCCATGCTCTAGGAACTGTAGTAGGAGTATAGTCAATATAAAAAATCCACTGTAAACATGGAAGAGAAGGGCCATGTAGCTCAATAAATATGGTAACTAAACAAAATTACATAATCAGCAGAGTTAACTTACAGCTGTATCAACAAGGCCTTCTCGTCCTCCCATCGTATGAAAGAAAAACTTGTAGCTGTCAAGCCGGTGTAAAACGAATTAGCCACAAAACCCTTAGCCTACACAAATCAGAAAACAATTATTATTATCTTGACACAAGCCATGTTCAAGTCTGCATAACTTACCAGTAAAAATTATGTGACAATCATCGGTCAATTAAAGATATCAATAGGATTATTCAATACTGAGAACGATGAAGCATAAATTAGTGATATTAATGGAGAACTATCATTAAGGATTCCGAACTGCGGCCTCAATACTCAGAAAGATGTTAGCAAAAATTAGGCCAAACCTTAAAAAACACTTGCCACAAAAGCTTTTGCTCAACAAGTGCAAAACATGCAAATCTGTTTTGGATTGACATATAATAGTCAACAAGGTAGGACCAGAGGGACAAGAAAACTCGGTTCAAGGGACCACAAAACAAAACGTTAAACTACATTGCAAAGGAGATTGAAAAACTCCTACCAATGAAACAATAATAATTGAATCATTTGTGTATCTACAACTAGCCAAGTCTCCAATGCAATAAAAGGAACCCTTCACAACTTGTGACCACGATACCAGATAGAATTAAGAAGCGGTGCCTGAATTAAAGAAAATCATAATCGTCTTTTCCAAAGAAAATAAGCACTTGGCAGTTGGTCCTTAAATAAAGTGGTACACATATTTTCCTCATCAAAGTATCAAAGTATGAATCTGCAAATTCCCCAACTCCCAAGCATTACAAAGGCAGTGCAATGCATCATACTGGAATCAATTCATTGCCAATATCACTACAAAATAAAATAATAAGCTTTGCCGATGTCACATAACTGAAGACAACATCAAGATGTGGCTCATAGGATTAAGTTGGGGTGGCTTAAATGGACACTCGACTACTAGAGTGTTGTGTGACAAAGCAACCCTTTAAAGTGAAGGGGAAATTCTGCCATAGAACCAGTGTTGCACTGCGCATTAACAAAATGGGTATTACACATATGAGTATGCTAAAAAATATGTGTGGAAATACTTGAAGGGATAAAATTAGGAGTAAAGATATTTGTAGGAAATTAGAATGGAAGACATAGGCTAAATTTTGTAAAATACCACAATTTTAACCCAAAATGAAGTGTCCAAGTGTCGTACCCATGTCCGAGTGTCAAGGATTCGACACGGACTTGAGGTTAAATGAAGAGTCCGAGTAACGTAGTAGCAGACAAATTAAGGGAAAGCGTCAACATTGATTTTGCCATGTAAGACGAAACCATAAGATGGACCGACAAAGAATGGAGGTAGGATAAGAAGAATATAAAAGAGGTTGAGGGAAACCAAAAATGATATGGTTCAAAGGAGCTGAAAGATATGAAAAAACCAGAATCTTATATCATTGGGTTGGAGCCTTGGAGGAGGAATATCTTTGTTGATACATGGAATAGTAGTTTTGGTTCACATAGCTACCCACTTGTACACTGCGATAAGAAGGAGAATGTTGATCCTATAAGAAGGAGCATATTCAAAAGGTAGGGATTGGAGAGATGTGGATGTTCTACGGATAGAATCAGAAATGAAGTTATCCATAGGAAAGCTGTGTTGCGGATACTAAAAGCAACTTAAGGAAAATCGCTTGTGTTGGTTTGGGCATGTTTGACGAAGACCCCGAGCAGTGTGGAGGGGGAGGGTGCGAAGAGTGGAGCACAAAGATTTTAAACGAGGGAGAGTGGGAGACCAAAATGACTTGTGGAAGGAGTTAAAAAGGATATGAAGCAGATGGATGTACAAGGGAATGAGGCCCACGATCGTAGGAAGTGGACGCGGAAATCGATGTGGATGACTTCGTAATAATCACTTTTGGTTCATGTTAGTCGATCTCACTTATGGAACTAAGGCGGATTGAGCATTGAGTGATATATGTGGGACACAACAAGATGAAGGTGAAGGTGAAGGTGAATGTGAATGTGAATGTGAATCAGACACAAAACAAGAGGAGAATAAGACATGAGTTCCTGATAGAGTCTAAACCATAGAACTAGTAATAGATTTGCAAAACCACTCAAAGCAGAGAACCAAGTAAAAATGACCAAAGGCATAGCTAGTAACATTGAAGAAGCATGGGTCCAACTATACTGTATGTTCAAGTTGAGCTGAAAAATAAGCACAACCTCTCATGGTCAATTCCCATCCCAATAGCTTCAAATTTTAGAGATGAACTAGAACCCAGTTGTTGTTCCAACATCCTTAAGAAATGGCAATATAGTGCATAATGGAAGCTACGGATGTTTCTTAATAAATAATATGGGGACTGTAAATAGTAAGATCAGATGAATCGTGATCTTGGCTGCCTAGAGCCCCTATTTTTGATCTACGTAATTCTATAGATAACAAATTGTCACAACGCTTATGGTTTGCTAAAGACTCAACTTAGGTTCTTAAAGGTTAAAATATCGTGCTTCACAGCTCTTCCGTCTATAATTTAATAATGTGAAAAGTGTCCTTTTTCATTGTATTCGAAGTCCTAAGAGTTTTTGCTAAAGTAGTTGAAAATTAACTTACAATAACCATTTATGTGTAACACACACAACATATAAGTTCTAATTTATGAATAAGGTTTTATTATTGCTAGTCTATACGTACCTCATACAACATATAAGTTATGATTTATGTGATAGACTATAAGGTTTAATACAACAAAACAAAATGAAATTAAGAATAGCCATCATGTGATGGATTGACCTTGCATTAGTTCCATGTTCTAAAGAAAGGAGATATAATTGGAACCAGAAACTTTTTCGTGTACACATGCACAGCAAAACCATAAATTTGTTTTCAAAATCGACATAAATTATTGCAATGAAATCAAGTAAAAGACTAAAAGTCTTGGACACAATTATAAAGTTGACGCATACCGCTGGAAATTTGATGATTTTGGAAAATGGGTAGACTACGATCAAATGAAGCCATTAGGACTCGACGCCTCCAACTGCTTGTTGACCCAACATGCAACCATTTGGCTGATTAATGGGGAACCTTTTGAGCCACATGTGACATTATCAATGGATTCTCCAGTGAAGTTCATTCATGCAACCTAGAAACATAATTATATAGATTACAATATTTTCTTTCTAAAAACAGAATAACATTAAATGGAAAAAAAACAATCTATGCTTTACATGATAGGTAATGAAGTAAATTGACACAACAGTATAACATGATTATAGTCAAAAGTAAGAATAATGGAGCATGGGCAGTACTAAGAGGAAGCTAAAAGGAAATGAGGCCTAAATTTATGGGTCACTAAAAAAAGCACAACATTTAGGATCGAGAAAGCGGAAATTGGGTAGGAGACGAGGTGAGGTACGAGGTTTCATAATTGAATACTGGTTATGCCCTTGATCTACTTAGAAAGTGATCAGTAGTCGATGCTTACAGCTTCCTGATCTGTTCTTCATTACTAGCAATGGGGCCCAGAATTAGTGGAGGGAAGGCATTTTCACTCATTTAAACTGCTCCCCCTTTTCTTTGCACATTTGACAAAAAGGGCCACAACCATTATGTTTTTTTGTGGGTGTGTGTGTGAGTGGGTGGGGTGGGGGGGGGGGGGGTAATTGAACCATTACTTCCCAGCAATTTCACGAATTTCATTTAATTTGTAGTATTTGTGCCTCTAGAGTTTGGGCTGCATCACATCCAGGCATAAGTCAGCTTCCCTCGTTGAAGGATTTTATTAAGACATCACACTCTGCACAGCCCTTTTCTATATTGGAACGTTTTTCTTTCACAGAAGTTTCCCAGGTTGGACATCATCAATACCAATTGAGAATCCATGATTACCAACCACCTAGCACTGTTGCCAAAAGAGATAATTTATACATGGTAACTACAATTGTACATTCACATTTCAGACATTTACAATAGGGAACCAAGACTCACCAAATTTGCTGAATTAATTCACTAGATTACAACATTCATACATATCAATATCGATATAGAGACTGGCATAAAGACCTCCGAAAAATAAAGTATAGTTTAGTTAACAGAATTATGCCTTGCAAAATGCAGCCAGTGAAGCATCCCCATGCAAGACACAATAGTGGTCATACACATAATACAAGAACAGGCAAACTAAATCATTAGCTGATAACATTATCAAACTAGCACCCCTACGGCAGATAAGCTTATCAAATTTACAGTTACTTTCCTTGCAAACGTATTAGCATTACTACTGGAAAAAAAATAGCAAAGAAGAAAAAAACATACAACATTTTTTAAGCTTTTACCTCAATTTTGCCAATCTATTCATGCAAGCAGCAGCAGCATGTGCATTATAGTCTCGAACAAAACAGAAAAAGTCCAACTTTATTGCCGTTTCCTGCATTAATTAAATGAAGACGTTCTTCAGATCTTCATAGAATAGATTACCATCTCATATTGAACAACTCTCTAATTAATCTAGAAAAATGACTTTTAAATTCTTCTATTAATTACAATCTCATATTGAACAACATTTTGAGTACATAAAGAAAACCGTATACTACTGACATTTCATTGGAAGGTGACACTTTTTTGCATGAGTATTAGACAATTTTTTAGGAAAAAGAAGGAAAATGGATATTAGTGAACAAGGAATTTAGTATTTATAATAACTTAGATATTACAAGCTAGTAGAAGTCTAGAGTTCTTAGGGTTTAAATATAGCTAAGTACCAAGGGGTAGTCATATTGATGAATAATGATGAGATGAATCTCTATATTACTACTTAGTTTATTATATTCTAGGTTTATGCATATTTTCAAGTTTACCAACGAAATCAGATTTCCAAGCTCACTTAAACACCATTAATCAATACTTAAAACCACCTGTCATACATCAAGTTTTAGTAGACACAAGGTGTTTGATTTCTTTTTGGTAATTTATAATAAAGTAGAAAATTACAATTTTAAGACATTCTAGGGTTTCCTAAGGTTAATTATCTATAAATATAGCCAAGCAGTAGGGGTTGTAGTCATGAAGATTACTAATGAATAAAATGTGTTTTTGTATTGTCTATTATTTTATGCATAGTGACTATTTTCATTGCAACTCCATTCTCACTTCTCTTCTTACTTTTAGCCATTGCTCATTTTGCCCATTTGAAGCTTGAATCTTATCTTGAAGTGCTTTTGTTTGCTACCCGGAAAATTAGTCATACTTGTATCAGAGCATCCTTCGATCCGTGGTGGACCTCTTAGCCGGTGGTACGCGTAGTGGCTGCTGCTGCTGAAGGGTGGACTACCACCATCTTTTCTTATTTTTTAACGAAAAGAGAGAAAAGCTTGGGAGGGTAGCTGCTCCTTCTATTTCTTATTGTTACCTTTCAAAGAATGAATCTTTATTTAGTGTTAAAAAAATTACAAAAAAAAAAAAAACAGAGAGTTTGAATCGTTATTAGCTCATAATGTTTTAAAAAAAAAAAAGTTTGAATCGTTTTTTTTTTTTTGTTTTAAAAAAAATCTGCCATAGGGTTGGCTGGATTTGAGGACAGCAAGAGTAATGAAGATAGTGGATTGAACAGAGTTCCAATTACATCTATGAAACAAAAGAATGTCGGGCGATATCAGACATTGAAAAAGCACGACGAATCCGTCTGAGAGCTTCAAATTCCAGAATTTATGAGAAGAACATGTGGGTGACTGATCCTTTGATTGGAGGATTCTTCGTTTTTTCTGGTAAATGAGCAGGAGAAGTTTTTGAACGGTTGCCATACTTGCACTTGATGAAGACGCATTGTGGTGGTTTGAGTGGAACATCTTCGCGCCGTTCTATGCGTGGCTCGATCTGAAGTACGCATTAGTAAGGCGATTTGGTCACTGGGAATGCAATTTACCACACCAAATTCTGCCAAACGAAGCGGCCAAAGAAACACCATCGCAGTGACCAAAGATTATGCTGCAAAGGGAAGGCTGGAGAAAAGACAGAGAACCGCACGAGTGTAAGCCATAGCACCGAAGTGTGATATCAATTGGCAGGTTCGTGGTGGCGGTTCCAGGTGTATAGTTGCTGGGGAACAGAAAGCAAGGAAAGCTAAGTTTGATGATGGTGTGACAGTGGTTCCTTAACGCAAAGGAATAGAGGAACCGCGAAAGGTAGAGAGAAAAGACAAAGGAGAGGTGGTTGGCTATGGCTCGGGTGACTGTTCAAATGACGTTCGGAAGCGGGTAATGTGTGGCACAACAACTTGTCATGGCAGCAACAAAGGAGAAGAAGTGAAGAGAATTCTAGAAAGTGAAGAGTCAAGTTTGACTGAGATATCCTTGGCTTGCAAAGGAGCTAACCTTGGATGTACAAGTAAGGTAAGTATGCAAATGGCCAAGAGGATTATTATAATGAGGGTATTGCTGCTGAAATTCAAACATAACTCACGAAGTCCTTATCACAGAAGTTACTTGGCAATTTCTTTTGAGTCGGCCAAACACCCTAGCCCAATATCCCTTTCAAGCCTTAATATTCCAACACAATTGCAAACCAACCCAAATCAATTCCTCTAAAGTAACCAAACCAACCCCAATCTCTTAACCAAATATTTAGCAACTCCCAAGACCCAATTTCACTTACAACCTTTTATCCTCCCAAACCGCCATCACAGCTTGCTTCCGAGCTCAAATTCAGCATACTCATTTCTACCACTAGAGAATGTCGAGGCATTACTGATGAAGACTTGGAGCGACAGTGGAAAGCCGGCATCCACTGTCATTAAGCCACTTCCATTGCTATCAAGCCAACCATCTACTGCAAATTTCTATCCTCAATTCACAACCCAGACCATTTCACTCCGCCATGATCGCCACACACTCCCACCGCATCAACATGCTAATGCTTGACAATGCTCCGCCAATACTTCCCACCTTGAGGACAAGGTGGTCTTTAGGGGCCGGTATTGTCATACATCAAGTTTTAGTAGGACCAGGTGATTTCGTAATTTATAATAAGTTAGAAATAACAATTTTAAAGAAGTTTCTAGAGTTCCTAGAGTTAATTATTATAATATAGCCAAGCAGTGAGGGGTGTAGTCATGAAGTTATTGTGAATGAAAGTGTTTTTGTATTGTAAATTATTTGTAGCATTAGTGTACTATTCATTGCAACTCCATTTCCACTTTCTGTCTTTCCTTGTAGCCATTGCTTCATTTTGCCCATTTAAAGCTTGAATCTTATCTTTAAGTGTCTTTGTTTGCTACCCGAAAATTAGTCCATACTTAGGCTATAACACCACCTTATATCTGCCTGGAAATTCAGTCTATAACAAAGACAGATAAAAAAACAATAAACGGACACATGTGATTGGAAAGAGATTGAGAGAGAAAATGGCCATAAATGAAGAGGCACATTTATTTTGATATTTCCCTAATCCTAATAGAAAGGTGCACACTAAAAAAAATGGAGAACTACTCGGTCTACTCCTATAACTTGTACATTTGAAAAGTACACAGAAGAGACTTTTGTAGCAGGTGATGCTACAAGATAAGAAACTAAATAAATAATATGATGCCCAAAAAAGTCCAAAAGCTGACCTAAAGTAGCTTTTCCAAGTTGCCCAGATATAAGTTGCTGTTGCAAGTAAACAAAACCATCATTCGGGACACATGGTCCTCATCTACAAGAACTGATCCTGTCTTCAGGTTTGGAAAATATCTTCTCTTCACATAAGATTTACAAAGACCTTGAATTGTGCATGTGGGCGTAACAAAACATTGAATAATTGTTTACCAGTCCAGAGTTCGATTGGCTGCAGCAAAGCAAACATATGTGAATCAGTAATCATCAAAGCACACTTGAGGAAAAATTATTGCTAAAATTAACACACACACACACAACACACACACCCACCCCGAATCCACCCACCCAAACCCAAAAACCCCACCTGTACCTCTCCCAAATATCTGCTGTTGAATTCAGCGGTTCATAACTTCATATGACCTTTGTCACACAACATTTCCTATTATAAAAAATAATCCTAAGAGGTTGTCCACTTCCCTTAGTCACCCAAACCTAGAATTGGTTGGTAATAATCAATGAAAGAGAAAGAGGCAGAGGCAGAGGCAGAGCAGAGGCAGAGCTTTCTGGAAAGAGTTTGGTTGGTGATTTGTGAGGCTCAAAAATGTCCTTTTCCTGCTGTGACATGTTGTCCTTTCTTTGGAACAGAAGTTTAAATTATGGGAACACCAAAAGAACAAATCAAGGTCTTTTGCTATATTCCGAGTTTTTACTGATATAAATGTCACACATTAACATGCCAGTTTTTCCAATTGGCTCCATAAAAAATTCCTTGTTATAGTCGATTGATGAGTTCGGTTCATGTAGCCGACCCCACTTACAAGACTTATGCTTTTTTGATTGACTAACTGTTCATCAATCAGTTTCTGTTTATCTAAATCACATACGAGGATGGGGAAAAAAATTGCAGCTTGGCTTTCGATCACCCTTCTATTTCATCTGAAAAACATTGAACTTTAAACACCAGAAGAAAATGCACAAAATGTGTTAGACATCGCATCAAACACTATATGATCAGTGGTGATGTAGTACAGATTAAGGGTTAGCTAAAATTCGAAGAAAAAAATCGGATTTTTTCCTTCAGAAAAAAGGATTTAAAACAGTTATAACAAAGGTTAACTTATTTCTATTCAATTGCAGCTCCATGGTGCACGTGAACGCTATAAATTTAGCACTCGAACCTTCTAAATCATTCTAATTTACTTATTTTTTTGGATTTTCTAGGCAACCCTTATAGAATTGATTTCTACATGGTACCCTTCCAAATCCATTCTTCTACGTGTACCCTTGAGTTTAATGATTGTATTGTATATAAGATGCCCTTAGGAATAGTATTTAGTAAAGATGGTTTAATGTGCTGTTAATTTAACCAACTTGTTAATATTAAATGCTTTTCAAAAATAGAAAAACTAATTGAAACTAAAAATAAAAGGATTTTCTATAAAATACCATAGTTTTGCGTTTCTACAATTACCCCCACAAGAAATTCGTCCACAATATACCCCTGAGGTTTGATACCCTTCCACAATATAACCTTAATGTTAAATTTAACCACTCATATGTTAAGTATACTTTTTAAAAAAAAATTTAAAAAAAAAACCAAAAAATTTAAAGGTAGCAACCATCAACAAAAAGTTAAAAAATGGCAGCAACCATCACCAAATAATTATATTAAGATAATAAAAAATTAACTTTGGTTATCACGTAGACACTTACTAAATCTCGGATATATTGTAGAAGAATTTTTTGCAGGGTTATATTAAAGAAAACGCAAAATCTCAAGAGTATATTCACAGAAAATCCCAAATAAAAATAATCCTTAAAGAAAACCCTATTGAGCTAATTGAGCTCTGTTATACTCTGAGTTAAGTATGATATTCATGTTATGGGTTACTACTTACTGTGAATAACATAATTGCTTGTTTAGTCTCAATGTGTGATGGTTGCTGCTTATTGAAGTAGTGAGTACTATCAGATATATTTATTTGATTTAGTTTTCGGATTGCTTACTGCTAATTGGAATTGTACATGTATTGTTATCTTTGTTCATTCTTTGCCAAATGAAAAGACTACAGAATACAAAGGCAATAAATATTACAACAGGGGAAATTAATGCCATTCATTACAAATTGCTCAAACAAATAAACAGCAACGGAAGCGACAACTTATTTCCATCAAATAAGCCCCAACTTAACCAAGACCCAAGGTTAATGAATATTTAATGTAATTATAAGAAAGGACAAAACTGATTAATTTAGATAACTCAGGCACTATAGAGAAGAATGATTAGAGGTACCACGTAGAAAACGAACTCTATAGGTGCTACGTAAAAATCCTTTTTTTTGTTTTGCCTCTTTAACTTACTTTCCCAAAACAATAGTTTGTGATTTACCCAAAGCTTTTAACTTCTCAAGTCCAACGTCCAAACCCTAGCTTTCCAAACAAACAGCCTCACCCGCAAATTGCCACTATCCACCCTCGCAACGCCTCGATGCTAGGGTCATGCTACTTAATGCTGACGTTAACCTAAGCATTTTGGCCTTCACTCACTCCTCACACCTTTCCGTCTACAAAATTAACAGTATCACAATAAGGAAATTTTCAGCTAAACTATGAAACTATAATAAATTTGTCAATCATAAGTCTTGAATATGATTTTAGTTGTTTAATTTTATCTTATATTTAAGTTTCTCAAGTCGTTTGTTTATACTTCCTCTATTTTGTTTTAAAAGCAAACAGTTATCATTTTTGACAATTTCAAATTAAATGCAACACGTGGTTTCTTTCTTTGTAAAACATTTCTTTCTATCTCTCACTTAAAAAAAAATAAACCATTTTCTCTCTCTATCCTTTAACACTCGCATTAAATTTTGCCTAAGAGTCCATGAGAAACCAATTGTACAATAAAATGAAACATACGAAGTACTTGCAAGTGTAGATTTTTCAAAGCCTAAAATTTCACCGGTATGTTCAACTTCAATATTTCATTTGTACAATTCCACTTAGAATTGATGTTATTTACTTCAATCGATCGATCAGAATTTTATTCCCATAAGTGGGGTAGGCTAATATGAACCAAGAGTTATTATTCGGGATTTCCGGGGAGTCATCCACATAGATTTTCCTCCTCCACTCCCTACGATCAAGAGCCTCATTCTCTTACAAATCCAACTACTTGAGATCTTTTTAACTCTTTCCCACCAAGTCATTTTCGCTTCTCTCTCCTACCTCGTTTAAAATCTCCTGATCCCACTCTTCGCACCGGAACCCCCGAGTCTCCATCTTGCATGCCCAAACTAACGTAAAGGGTTTCCCTTAACTTACTTGCAATATCTGCAATACCAACTTTCCCACGACTTCCACGGATAACTTCATTTCTGATCTATCCCGTAGAGTATTCCCGCATATCCATCACAACATCCACATCAAAATTGCTCTTTCTTGAAGCCCATTGAGCAACCCAACCGGCAACCCATAGATCAATACTAAACGACGTAGAATTTCCCTTCAACCTTAGAGGGATGTTTCATCACACACATCCCACGGTGCTCTCAATTTAACCACCCTGACTTGATCTTAGACCACATCTTCACAATATCATCATTCTTTTGGATGATTGACCCAAATACTTAAAGCATTCACTCTTGCCAAATCTCTCCATCCAACCTCAACAGTCCTCATTTGCCCCCGCTATGACAAAAAAACGACATTCAAATACGTCAATTTTTACTCACGATAGCTTAGCTAAATCCTCGAAATTCCAACCTTTGCTCTCATTGCTCCAACTGCATCAACCCCAGTTTTAGTCTATCCACCAATACATACAATAGCTACCGCAAATAGCCATACACCATGGTACCTCATCTTGGATTGCCTTGTCATTTCATCTATACCCAATGCAAAAAGGAAAGGTTCAACGATCGATCCTTGATGCAACCAATTGTATAGAAAGTCCTTATCAATCCATCACAAGTCCTCACATTTGTTGAAACATCCCGATACATGTCCTTAACGAGGTTAATAAACCTTTGGGAATACCCTTTTTCTACATTGCCCACCAAAATATATCTCTGTGCACTTTGTCATAAGCCTTTCTAGATCGATGAAAACCATATAGAGGTCTTTCTTCCTCTCTCTATAAAACTCCCTCAAATAGTTATTACTTATTTGTTATTGCCTCAATAAATTTAATATGTTATTATTTTTTTTTTGTTTGATTTTTGAAGTTAGAAATTTTTAATTAGCTAGTTATCAAAAAAAGGCGAGGCGGGGGGGAAGGGCGATGCACAAATGCATCCCGCAGATGGCCGGGAGGTCCCACCACAAGGAGCATAAACACCTTAACTTGTGCGCCAGGCTCTCCTTCAATTAGCTACTTTATCACTTATTTTTAATAGTTACTCCTTCGTAACACATTAACTGGAACGATTGACATAAAGTAGAGAGGAAAAGTGTCCAATCGTTGCAGTTAATGTGTTACGGAGAAGTACTAAATTACTAACTATCACAAAATTGCAAATATTGTAGAGTTGGTTTTATTTTTCATTGCACTTTTGCAGTTGAACAATTGTACTCCATATTTGATTTTATTACTCCTTATATGAATTAGTATATTCATTTCTGTTTGAAAAAACTCCAATTGCGTGAGATAGAATTACGAAGGTCCAAACTTGTCCTACTTCACAAGCTATAGACAAAAAGGTTTCTCTTTAAATTATTTTGTGACTACACATGAATCCATTGGCACTTATTAGTCTCCTTCATAAATTAAAACTTCATGAAGAATATACTTGGTGTAAGCCAGATCAAAACTTATCTACTATAGGTCTATAAGTGCATAAAAAAATTGGTAACTATCAATCATAAAAGGGCTAGGATGCTCGGACTCGGGTACAGTGTCGACTAGGTATGTGTCTAAGTGTCGACCTTTCATTTTCTAATTATAAGATACGTACTGACTCTTGGAAGAGTCCAAATTTAAATATGACTCATGGACACGAGATTTTAATTCATACGAGTACAATAGGTTATAAAAAAAAACATTTTTCTTTTCTTTATGGGAAATTCTAAGTTACACACATGTGATAGCATTTCTAATTGTACCTATAACTTTTGAACTTTCCTCAACTATACCCATGAACTACCAATTATTAATTAAATGTACCTTTAACTCAACTCTATAGTTAACCTTATTAACTTTTACAACAAAATAAAAAAAAAAAAAAAAACAAAGAAGTCAATCCTTAACAACAAACACCCCACCACCACCCAATCGTAACAACAACCCATTTAAAATTTAACTAAGGTTAGTTTTTTACTAGAGAGGTATAGTTCATTAATGATGGTAGTTCATAGGTATAGTTAGTCTCAAAAGCATACGTAAAGTTTAGAAAAGCTATACCATATTGGTATAGCTTAAGATTTCCCTTTCTATTTTAGTTAATTGTATGGTGTGCACAATATTTGAATTTTATTTGTTTGGGAATTACAACAACATTGGACTAAGTGAAAGTTATGGGTTAGGTAAAAAAAAGTGAGTTATGGAGTGAAGCATGAGAGTAGTGTGGCAGGTAAAAAATAAGACATGAGATAATTTAATAATCTATTGTTGTAAGCTAGTGGAGAATCTGTCCGATTAAAAGTACAATTGTAAGGCAGTTATTTATGCTACCACTAGTAAATTTCAGTAAACTTCTTTTCTATTTCTCTCTCTCTTTTTCATCTTAAAAATTAAAGAACACAAACTTAGCCATTTTTCAATAGCATGCCTTGTCCACTTTCTCCCCCTTCCCCCCCGGCGTCCGAGCCGATTCCGTACCGGTACCCGCGTCGTGTCGACACCGGGTGGTTGCCGAGTCCGAGCTTCACAGTAAAGGGTTTATTTGGCAAGGTCTCACCAAATGAAACATTTACTTTAGAAACATCATATGGAGATGAGCAGTAGGATGAAGAAATGCTCTTGAAAATGCTGAGTAAGAGCACTTACAAGAAAGACATTTAGCAGTGAAAACAATTGGAAAAACTATGACAGCATAACCTAATAGTTATTCAAAAAAGATAAACATACAATCATTATGGTCAAACATATCCAATTTCCTGAAGACCATTCCACAAACTATAGAACTACCGGCAAATTTTATTACTTCCTCCGTTTTTTTAGAAGCCCCAATTTCCATTTATGGCAATTTCACAAATGATGTCTCACTTTGTTTGTTTTTTCCGCTTTTGGGATTGGGTCGCACATCAAATTCCCGTTAATCTCTACTTTTTGTGGGACCACATAAATTTCCCTTCATCTCTCCTTTTTTGGCCCCACATCCTTTATTAAATGACCCACAACTCACCTAATCACTTACACCAAATAATGCTTAAAAAAACCCTGAAAACCCAAGTAAAGCATCTAAAAAACGAAGGAAGTATAACATCTTTTAACTAACACTTGGACATTGGATATGTTTAGCAACAACAAACCTTAAGTAACGCTGGAGTGGGCAAATCGATGATGTCCATACCATCTCCCATATATGAACACAATAGTGAAAATGCTGCACGATCATAAAATGTATCCTTCCTGGTAATTAAAAAAGATGATGTCAAGAAGTCCTGAGTAGAAGCAACCAAGATAGTTCCATTTTTGGGTGTGCATAGATTGTTTTGGACCTGCAATGATCACAAAAGGCATCTAGTTACTTTTGAGTAAGAAAAAGTGGACAATTACACCAATTACAGTGAATGCTCAAACTGGAGCACCTGTATAGTAAAGCCGGATGTATAATGAAACTGTTTCAAGAAGGAAATCCCATCCTCAACAAGGTAATCAAGAGACAAAACTAATGCCAGACTTGATAAAACTAACATAAATAAGAATTTCTCCTTCAAACCAACTTTAGGTATATTACCAATTTAATATAAACTTATAACCATGAAAAGATTTTTTTTTTCCTAAAAAAGCTTCTCATGAACAAATGTTGCAACAAAATGAAAATCATACTCATACTGTCATAAGGTTAAGTTGAAGAAGCCTACCAGACTTCATGGTTGTTAAACTGCTATCACCTACTCTAGTTGGCGGTGAGCCTCCCATTGACCTTCTTTCAAGTGAATTATGTCATACTATGAGATTTCCAAAATCTTTAATCTCTCCTTATGTGACACTAATTTGTGGATTCATATAAGTCTATCTCATGTTTAAGATTTGTCAGCTAGAAGGTGAAAATCCTTCAATACTGCCTTTGTTTAGCGAATTTTGTGCTTTGCTTAAGAAAAACAAAATTTATTTTCTAAGTCCCACCACAAAAGGCTAGACTTAAAAAATAATACCACACATGCAAAGATCTCCACCTCAAAAAATAATCAACAAATATGATGTAGGGTATTTGTTGATATTTGGAGACAAACAATCGTGTGTATATTTGATAATCATGTTTGTTGATATTTGGAGACAAACAATACCACACATGATTTGATATTTGTTGATATTTGGAGACAAACAATACCACACATAATTATCGTCAATTAAGTAATGAATTTTTAATTGTCTAGTTTGATCCCGTGCAAATGCATGATTATAATTTTTTAATTATCGTATTGACCAGACTCCAAAAAATGTGTAATTTGATGCTGATTTGACAATCTTGTAAAACATACTATATTAATTAATATATTAGATTGCAGATAAATTAATTTAAAATTTTAATGAACAATAAATGGCATTTTTTTTAATGATTTAAATTTGATAAGAAATGATAATAATAATCTCCATTAAATTTAAGATAGTTGGTTATTTTACATGATAAGTAATTTGGATAAGATAATAAACAAACATATTCCAATTAAATTTTAATTTAAGATGGTGACATTTTTTACGTGATTTCATACTCTATACCAAATCTATTTATTTTATTTTTTGATATTACTACTATTATTCTTATTTTTAAAAAACGCAAAAAATCTAAAGCTGACACCAGCATTTCCAGCAAGCTTTAGCATTTAGTAGATTATAAGAACTTAAAAATAATTTAAACTCAGTATTGGCTCACTCCCAGACTCCGCACCACAGAAACACTGTAGGAATCTTGTCACACAGCAATCAACTAAGATTTAAAATCTTGGAAGAGCTTCCATATGGTATTCTGAACAGCTGAGTGAGCCAGAATCCAAGCAGAGAGAAGCAAAAACTGAAATATATTCAAAAGTGATCAATGCTTGAGGAGATATCAAGGCATTGGGAATTTCACATTCCAAATGAACAGATTTGATGGGGTCAAATCCTTCTGCCATGTATGTCATATCATTACTATTCTTCTCTCTCATTTGATTTGTATCACCCCTCTCTTCCTTCTTTTGATGACCCTTAGGGAAGTACCATTGTGGGTAATCTTTTACATATCAGTATATCAGGGGTTGTGACTTGCAGTTAAGGTCCAAGTTAATTTCGTCTGCTTGCGGCTACTATATAGACAAAGTAAGATAGTGTGCTTTCTTTTTACAACACATGTTGAAACAAAAAATCCAAATGGCCTCAAACTTCCTGCATATTGTTCAAATCTTGTTTGACCTAGTACAGACTGGTGTTGAATGGCTTATTAGTTATAACTACTTTAATTTTTTTTATTTTTTTTTTTTTGAAAAAGGAAAATCCTACAAGCCATCAATTCACAAGTTAATATGCTAATTGTAAATCAGATCCATGATGAAAACAATTACAGCCCCCAATTGCGCATGAAAACAGGCACAATAAAGCAATATTGGAAGAATCGTAGCCATTGTGCAACAATTAATGTGACAACAGTCATCCACCTTTTTAGTTGTTATAGAATTAGACCAAATTTAAATTGCAAGATACAATTGGCCACAGAATATAAATTAGGGTATAGACAGTTTACCCCATTAATAACAGAAGCGCTCGTCGAGCCCCTCTGTCTGTGGAACATGCATGTTTCATTCACATCGCGTCAAAATCGGCCATTGTATGGGTGAAACGACTTCATTTGAAATCTCAAGTTCTCCATGGGCATTATTCTAGCCTACAAACAAGCATTTAAGAAGTCAACATTGAGCTAACTGAACTAAATAAATAATTGTACTACCATTACTGATAACAAGCCTACCCTGTGGCACATTGATAGACATTCGTGCAAACTTGGCTTGCCCTGTTAAAGAGAACACATCACCATCAGTTCCAGTGACGATGAACTATGTAGCCAAGCTTCAATCATTCTGGCAATTCTTTTTCTACCAGAAAAGAGGTCCCTCAACAAACATAAACAATTCTCTTATTTTTCTAGTAGTTAATTCTTAATTAGTATGTTGTCAAGAAAAATTCTACTTCTATGTCACCATTGGGCCTCTACAACAAACTTTGCTTCCAGATACTTCTTGGCCGCATTACGTACACACTGCCTCAAGTTTTTTGATTATGATGGTTGGACAGCTCAGGATAGGTTAAGATTATGCCATTAACAATGGACTGCAACCTGCAAGAAAAATTTCAATATATCCGAAAAGTAAAGGGTAAAGAAAAATATTGTACCTTGAACAAGAATGGAATTAATGATTTAAACCTCTGTGATTTTCAGATTGGATCAGGCGATATACAGTTCTTCAGTGAAATCAACACGCTCCAGAAAGATTCACAAAGCGTCCCTGTTCTCCCCTTAGCCGTTGACACAAAACCCACCAATGACTTAGAAGGTTGTTGGCCTGCGTTGAACCGTACTTCACTGTTTATGTATTGAGCTACTCAACTGAAGGTATTCCCAGTAATGCCTAAACCATATCATATGCACATCAGTTCCCATAGATGCTTGCATGAGTAGTTAGAACAAAAGTGGTAGTTATCTGAAGTCAAAGCAAGCAAGTGGTAAATCTTGGAACATGGATTTGAATACAAGGTTATAGTTTCAAAACGATGACAAACAATAATGACATGGAAAAAAATAGCATAATTGCCAGATATTTGTACTCCATAAACATGTACATCATTAGTATATCATAGCGGACTTTAAGTTTAGGGCAGGGTTTAAGTCTTTTATTCTTTTACCATGTAATATATTTCTTTCAATTGGTTACCATGCATTTACTCCCCTTTTGTATTTATTAGACGTTTCACTTTGACTTTTGCACCATCCATCAACCTATATATAGGAAAATACGCTATGTAGGATCTTGTTAGTTTCGTCTCGTTGTTGATTTTCACATTCATTTATTATCAGTTACGGAATTATACATTACCAAAATGCATTGATGAAAGTTTTGTCTTGAGAAAGTGTAAAAATTAGAAGTGAACATCTAAAAAAAAAGGGAGATGAGTATTATTGTTTGGGGCCAACAGGAATACAGCCTCAACTTAGCCCACCCTTAATTTTTCATATAGATCATGTCGGAAGGGAAACAAAAGGCTAAAGTTACTTAACTATCCGATTTACAACAATTATTCACTGACATGAACTGACCGAGCAAGGATGATGACATTTGATCTACTAGTTAAATTAACTTTGAAGGCTTAGCTTCACTAAGGACCACGCTGAGGCCACTTCTTCTGTGGTACAGACATATGCACTCATCTTTATTAATGTCTATGTCATAGTTAAAAAATAAAGTGATTCTTCCGACAAAGGATTGAGGAAATTTATGACAGCCTTGAAACCCCTGTCCTTAACTATAGAACGACATTGCAACATTCAAAACAATGCGTGCCAATGGATAATTGATTATCAAATAGATACATAACTGTGTTGTGTTAATTGTAAGACCAGCCTCCCTTATTTCTTGTATGGTAGTTAATGACACCATTAACCTGGACAAAAAAAACACTGTTTATTGCGTCCAAAAACTATTGTGTCGGTGCTTAATGAGAGAAAGAAGTGCAGAACATTTTACCAAAATTTTATAGGATGGTTCTTGCGAAGACCCTGAGCAGGCAAGGATTTGTTTGAATTATTCCTTAACCTTTCGTGAGTTTATTGCATTGCTGCAAGTGTTAAGAAAAAAGAGTACACATAAGATATAAATGAAATAACTGAAGTGCACAAAGTCAGTCCTAGAGTAAACTTTCTGGTGAGTAGGATAGAGAAAAGGCAGCGAGACATAGAAAATTGAAACAGCCTTTGAATTCCTCCATCCACAAAAACAAGAAGGACGAAGGCCATTGGAGGAACGGATATGTTTGTAATACAAGTTTCTCAGGTTCTATCACTTAAGCTACAGTAGCTCGCAATCCTGCACATGAGGAAAGCGATTTAAGAAATGATGAGAACACAAAACTTACACCCATGCCCAACCTCACCCCCACCCCTCCCCTCACACACCTGTAGAGAGAGAGGCAGGAGAAGAAGAGTTGACTGATGACACTCACTAGAAATGTACCTGGACAACATTTGCTCTATAACAAATAACAATCATCATGTGGGATTAATTTGTGCAGCTTCAACTTAAACTCATCTTCATTTTCTTATGTTCTTTTGCCTTGCGATCGTTATGGAACTATGTGCAACGCAGTTACCCTTCTTCACCTTTCCTGAATACACAAAGAAGATCATCAGAAAAACCAGACTAAAAACTAAGTGGCTACCTAAACACGCAGCCATAGGTTAACGTGCGAAAGTCCTACATATGAATATGTAATATGTATAGGCTTCTGAACAATGTCTGACATTTTAATCAAGACATAGCCTAATCTAAACCTCAATGTTTTTCCCCTCTTTCCTAACTCATATTCGATCATGTATTCTGCCTATGTTCTTTATTTATAAGAAGTCTACAGCTTCAACAATTGAAGATGACAGAAGGTTCATCATTTATATTCGCTATTCCATATAATTGTTTAGTTACATGACAAGACATTTTTCCTTCACTACAATAGATCATTAGTTCCATGTGAAGAAAATTGTGCAGTGCGATGTTAGACAGATGTGAAGAACCTTTTTTTGGCCATTAATACAGTTTTCAATTTCATACTGTGGACTGAGGTCAGATTTTTCAGCAAAATATGTTGCTGTTCAGCCACAAATAATTGATCGACACAATAACTAAGGTATGCAATGGAGCTTTCTGAGTTTATATAAAAAGAATAAGACTGGTTCAGTGCCCACCAAAAAGTTATCTTTGCCGAAACCACGACAAACTACTTTAAATTCTGCCTGTTGTTCCCGCCTGACTCTCCATGCACAGACGTAGTATCATACAACTTTACATACCACTTTATTTAAAATCCAGAGACAAAGGCCCTTTACTAATACAGAGCCATTTACAATCAAATACAAAAGAGTTACACTTGCGCAAATATAACGTTTCACTGTGAAGATATTGCTAAGGATATAATATAAATATGGGAGGGGAAAAATAGATTGGAGAGAAATATGCAAGTGAATTTAACCAATCAAAGCATAGCAATGGCAAGTGGGCACATGAGCTCTAACAGGGAACCCGCACCAGTATGAGAAAGATATCCTTAAAATAGATAAAGAAGCAAGGTGCACTTCTTTCGAAATATCTCAAATGGTAGGAAGATGTTGGTTGGAGAACAAGGAGCCTTACAAGTTATTGTTAATTGCCCAATGTAGTCTTAAATGTGAAGGCAATAACACAATCCAACAATCCCATTTGAGGTCTAGACTCGAGAGTAGCTAACCGTAACCTCCATGGCACATACACTACAAGCGGAAAGTTCTGTAAATTGAATCATATTTTAAAAGGCAAAAAAACAGAAAAGGTGTGATGGTACATTGGCATATGATGTAAATAAAGTCAATTGGTCCTGTACAGACTTACAAAAAAGAAGAAGCATTCACTGGACTGGTTCCCAAAAAAATGACCAACCTAATTAAATTCCATAGTGTTTTCATTCATTTTAAACAAAGTATATGCACAGCATTGAATAGTCATAGCAGTAGAGCTTCGGTAACAAGCATTCTCCTCTCCGATGTTCTTAACTGACTAAAAGTACGACCAATTACAAAAGATTATCCTATATTGAATTCAGAGCCATTTCATTTAATCATATCTTCCATCTACTAAAAATCTAGTAAAAGATTTCCAACCAGTGAAAAATAACTGAAAGGACTGTTAAAATACGAGTTCTCATCTTTCTAAAGAACTTCTAATTTACCATTTAATCATAAGCAGCAAGCACAGACATGGACAAAGAGAACCAGGGGAGGACAAAGAACCCTATTCATTAAGATTGCCGTTTTTCTCTGCTTGAGTTAAGAAAAAGGAAAAGGACACTATACCATTCAACATATCACATTGAAGCAGTCCACTGTCTGTTTGGAAGAAGCTTTTTTATTATCTTTTCTTCAGTTCAGTTTTCTGCATGAGTCAGCTTGGTATTTCTACTTCTTTAAAACTCTCTACGTTCTTTTTCGTAGCAAGATCTTTGACAATACTGACAAGATAAAATAGAAACATCAATTAGATGCTAAAAACATAAGTCACATCAACATTCTAAAAATATGAACAAATCTTTAACACTTGCGCATTCATCAATCAAAGCCTTAATCACTCAGTTAGAGGTCAACTACATGAACCAAAAGTAATTATTGTCATATGTTTGTAGTCATACACAAAGATCTTCCTCCTCCAATCCCTATGATAAAATATCTCATTCTCGTGCAAATCATCTTTACTAACTCTTTCAACAAGTAATTTTCAGTTTCCTACACTTGCACATTATCTTTAATATATGCATCAGATGAACACCATCATGCTCAACTACGCACATAACAAACATGTACAACCAGGATCAAGACAATAGGCAAGAATTTTCGAGTTCTCTTTGATGCCTAATTTAACCTTGCATCGCAATATGTGGGAAACCATCTTGCAGACAATAACTGCTATTTGGTTGAATAATAAAGACAAGACGCACATGGATTTTCTTTTTATATATAACATTCGTATTAGTAATATAACTATATAAGCATGATTCAAATTTGAATCACGATGACAGTTCTTATATACAACTTTTCTTCAATCTATATCTATTATTTTTTATACCAATAGAAGTTAGAACAAAAGATAAGCTAAGAACACCACGACAACAACTAACGATAGAGGTGCATAAACATCTATGTTATCATCCAAAGATCTTCTTACTTTGAGATGGCAGATTAGTATCCACCTGAGGGACTTAAGAAGCAATTAACCTCTCTATTATTTCAAAAGTAACTAATAGCCAAGAATTGCTATCCATACCATAGGTACAGACGTCGCAGCACAAGATTTACAGTTCACTGTCGATAAATTCATAGAGAAATTAGAGCCATTCAGTGATCCATTATAGTTTGAGCCTGCTGGACCACACCGCACAGGTACGAACTGGCTCTACAAGGACTAATCACTCATTACAAAAAAAAAAGGAATAAATCACACAATAAGTACAACCGAATATACTTGCAATAACATTTCAAAACATCGAGATGCATCCAAATCCAATATTAAAAAGGTGTGCAAGGTCAAACATCCAATGACCGGACATCTTCAATTTCGAATAGCATGTTGCACAGAGACACTGTCTTCTTTGGCGCCCCTGCAATCAAAGAAGTCAATGAGCATCAACTCCAAAGCTACACACACAAAGTATTAATTAATAAATAGAATCATCAAATCATCATTATGCATACAAGCATACAAAAAATATGGTGTTACGCATATGATTAGCCCCCTTTTGTACTACATTCTCCATGACACCTATCCACAATTAGCAATCCCTTATATGAACCGCACAACACTAAGCTAACGCAACAATTCATTTAACATCTAATGTCATTCTCAAGCTCCGAAATTGAACAAACAAATTATATCTCCCTCTCTTCCATAATGTCTTGCCACTTTAATTTTTCACTATTCACTAGTGAATAGAATCTTGTAAATAACTATTTAATATTAAGATATTAGTCATGTAGGTTCCTATTTGTTCATATTAATGAGCATATTATTAGTTTATTACAAATATTATTCATTTATTTATACAAATGTGTAACTAGAGATATAAAGCGACAAAAATATGCATTTTGAAGAGCATCAATAGTACTAGCACGAGCATTATCGAACTTTAAAAGACAATATGTTCTTAACTCTCCCCAATATTTTCATTCATCACATGATACTAGTGAACAGTTGAGTGGCTCAATCAAATTTCTAAAAAACTCAAACTTAACATACAAATCACATACAATCGATATGAAAATTTGAACACAAACAAAGTAATTCAAAGAAATACCATACTTGGGGGTCCAGGAGGCTTAGCAGAGGCTTTTTCTGGTATTCTATAAACACCTTTATGAACATCAACCTCCGAATTTTACTGATTTTCAGCAGCCGGAAAACATCGAAAACTTTATTCCTTCACTATTATTATCAAAAACAACAGTTAATTACAGAAAAAATGTCAAATTCATGATTAAGATTGCAATTGAATAAAAGAAACTAACATTCTTCGAGGCTCATTGTCCTCGACGTAGTGCTGCTAGTGAAGAGATTTTTCGTGAGGTACTCAGCTCTTCTTTAGTTGCCGCTGCGCATGATTATAAGTATGTAGCACTCAGAGAACATCAATCAATAGTGAGAGATATTTTAATGAAACGATTTGTGATTTGGTGATTGAAATTGAAAGCGGACATGGAAGAGTAGCGCAGACTGAAACCGTTTGAGAAACTCAATTGAAGCAGAGTAGTAGTAAGTTAGTAGTAGTTAGTAGTAGTAGTAGTAGTAGTGTGTAGTAGTAAGTGTAGTAGTTAGTAGTAGTGTAGTTATGTAGTAGTAGTAGTAGTAGGGTCTAATATTACAAAGAATTCAAATAAACAAGCAAGTAGTAATAATTTATTTGGATCTTTGTGTACATAACAATTGGAGGGCACACCTTAGAAACACCCATATAATATTCACAAAAGAACCAAATATTTCAAAGAGTACAAACAGACAAAAATTTCAAATAATACAACTAACAGTAGTAAAAACTTATTCAATAGCTTCCATATACAATTATTCTCCATAAGTAATCAAACAATCATTTAACATTGATCTCCATGCTTTTCGTAGTTTGTCTTCACTGTGTCATGTTATAACATTAGTAAAAAGCTAATAAATCACTAAAATCAATGTATTCTTATTTTGTGATTTTACTTGATATGTCTTTCATGTGTTTTTATGTTTTATCATTTTGAATTGTTGCTTTCATGTTACTTTTAATTTTAGTGATTCAATTTTGTTTAGAATTCTGTATTTTTGATATTTCCCTAATTCTTATTTCCTAATTCTGTTATTTTTGCAAATATTTTGTCCAGATTGAATCTGGGCCACTAGCGTGGTCGTCATTATTATACCCAATTGAGAAATCTTAATCAATGTTCTAAATAAATAACAAAGGCCATATCCATCTTAATCAAACTAACCCATTTTAATTTGCCATCTAAATTTATAGAGTAGAATTAAGGATTTGCAATCTGAATTTTATAGTTTGATTGATTGCGCCACAGTTGAATCCTTAGGCGTGTTTGATGTGTAATTTGAATAGTATAAGTTTGATTGATTTTTGATGGAATCTTGTGCTGGAACATTTGAATTTTTAAAATATGTGATGATAGCATATATTGGTGTATCTTAGTAAGTTGATGTGATATTTTATGATGAAATAATTTTTTTTGTGTAATTAATTTTTATTTCAACAAAGTGGGATTTTGATTATTTTCCTGTGATTACTTGAAATATTTGCGTCTGATTTTTAATTGATACAACCTTCACTTTTATTATAGCTAGTTTTGTGCTTGATAGAAGCCGTGTTGGACAAAATCTTATTGACGCTTACGTAGTGTTATTGAAGTCTTATTTGCATTTGTTATATATAATCAAGAAGACAGTTACTCTTCATTTTTGCTTAATTTTTCTATGATATTGAAGTATTATTTTCCTTAACATTACAATACGGTTTTTTGTTAAATATCTTATTTGCTATAACACATTGGAAGGAGTATTGATTTGGTTGTCATGTTCCGTCTATGATCGATGATACAAATTGAGTTTTCTAAATGATCCATTTTTCAGTACACTTAGAGGTGACAACTGCAACTTTGACAGTAAACACTAAGCAACAATAATCAAAGCAGAGTGAAGCTTTGAAATTTTAAAGGCACTAGGATGCTTGGAATTATAAATTAAAAATGGTAAATCTTGGCTTTATTATATTTTCCAACTCTTATGATGGAAAACTTAGCAATACTTATAGAATAAATTTTAGTTGTTAAGACAGCTTTACAATGTTGACACTCTTACTCAAGGTTGGTTTGAAATATTGCTCAATAACATCTGATTCCATATGCAGGTTTGTATAGGGTAGTCCTTCACTCATCAGTTCCTGTCTAGTGAAGGGATTGAATCTTGAAATTTGGTGTTTGGACTAAGACAATCCTAAGTGTTTAGGGATGACTTTAGGGGACAGAGGAGGAGGGAAAGATTGTTTGATGAATGGAAAGTTTTTTTCTATTTTTTTCTGATATCATCTTGTATCTAATAATTACTGATTTTCTTTTTACTGAGCTTCTTTTAATATCTAAATTATTGAGTGGTAGGTCCAGGAAGAGAAGGGACTGGTTTACAAGTATAGTACGGTTTAGTGTTTGCATTACTTCATTTGTTTCTTGGTTTGTTTTCATGATGTGGCAATTGGAAGTAATATTGTCAGTATTTAGCATTCTGTGTATTACTCGCTATATTTGTCACTTGGTTTAACTTTCTTCTATGGTTTGACTATGTGATGTATTTATACTGTGTTATCTCTTTAATGTTGAGTGCTACATCTTCTTTTCAGTTTGAGGCCTATAACCCCTCATGGTTATTTTTTCGCATAAAGGTACTATTCAGTATTCACACATTGTACTTTGCCTCTTAAATTATTTATGCATAATGAAAAACATATTTCTGTGCCAACTATAGTGTGCAATTTTTTTCCAATTACCATTGATGGGTTTTCTTGCTGATAGCGTTTATTTTTATGTGATATTGTAAGACATTAGGATGGTTAAACATCTTTTTGCTATATGATTGAGTAGTCATAGAAAGTTTGCACTTTGCAGGATTATATGTATGTATTATGTTTTCTTTATGCATGCTTTATAAATTATTTTTATATTGATATCTAGTAGGATTAAAATTCCGGCTTTAAGCTTCAATGTTGAACTTGAAATGGTTATAGATAGATCTATTTGCAAACAACACAAGTTGCAGCCCAATATGGCATGGCCAGACTGCTTTTCTCTGTCACACTGTCATAAAGTAGAATGCTAATCCAAACGTTTCAGATAATGATGGAACACCCCCATTATTGCACTGTTATTATGCAGACATTTGTGCTTAAAKTAGATTTATAATTTTATGGATCTAAGGCAAGGTTGCACTACATGCACTTTGTTATTGCTTCTAATGTTTACATCACAAATTGCCAGTGCGTGCTAACAGTGAAGACCTATTGTTGATTATTGTTCCCAAAAGTCATGATAGCATGAAACATTTCATTAGATCCCTACTTCTGAAAATTGTGAATATGCTTGTTTAACATTATGATGAATGAAACAGATCAATTACTTTCTTAAATTAATCATATAATGTACATTAGTTGGACTCAGATCTCATCAATTTGGCTGTTCAATCTCTTGCGCCACATAGAAATATATTTATTACTGGTTTTTACTTGAGAATCGAAATATTATAGGGCAACTTACAAAGGGTTTGTTGATTACATATGTTTTTTGTAAGCTTATCCTGGACAACGTGATAAGGAAGATATGCTACTAAGCGTGATTTATTTTTGTGCAGTCACATCCCTTACACGAGTCCAAAGAAGCTGCTTACTCCTTTGTCAGCTAGGTTGCACGGAGACGGGTACGGGGACATATACGGGTACGGGGACGGGGACGGAAAACGGCAATTTCAAAAATTCCCGGGTACGGGGACGGCTTTGGGGACGGTTTTTTAAAAAAAATAAAAAATAAAAAAATAGAGTATTGCAAATAAATAAAGAGAAATATTAATGCAACAAAATAAAATAACAATACAAATAACGTAGTCCAATGTTTATATAATTTTCCAATAAGGCAATAACTAATTACAATTGACAAAATAATTTAAAAAAACTATAAAAATCAGCAAATAAACCACATAATCACAAAATCAACACATAAACAAAACAAAAACAGAAAAAAAGAAAAAGAAAATCGACAGTGAGCAACAAAAACATAAAAACAGAACAACATTAAAAGTTACAACATAAACTACAGTGAGCAACAAAAAACATAAAAACAGAAACAACATCAAGCTAAATTACAAAAACAGAAACAGAAAATTACAAATTACAACAAAACAGAAAAAGAAAATTACAACAAAATCACAGTGAGTAAAATTACACATAAACAAAATCAAACATAAACAACATAAAGCTAATTACAAAAAATTGTCAAAAAAATACACAAAACATCAACAAAAAAAAGGCAGAAAACAGATCTGGGAAAAAAAAACAAAGAAAAAGAAAAAAAAAAAGGTAGAAAAGAAGAATCGACATACCTGGTGCCAAGCAGTCGAGCACCACCAAGCAATCAGCCGCCGCCGCCGCCGCCGAGCACCACCAACCAATCAGCCGCCGAGCAAGTGAGTAACCCACGAAGAAGAGAGAAAGAGAGAACGTAGCAGAGTGAGCAACAGAAGCTTCGAGAGTGTAATTTTGAAATAAAGCAATTAAGCAATTACTTTGGTTTGGATCAGTATTTTGGCTTTGTTTGGTCAACAAAGCCCATTGGGACAGTCACAACAGGCCCTTCAGCAAGTCAACTTCTTTTTTAAAAAATTAAAGACGAAAATGCCCTGGGGACGCTGTAACTTTCACGCGCCGTCCCCGAAACGTCCCCGTAAAAGCTTGACCGTCCCGATAAGTCCACGCGTCCCCGAGACGTCCCCGAGCCGTCCCCGAGCCGTCCCCGTACCCGTTTTGTCCCGGGGACGCGGTACGCCACCTCCGAGCCGTCCCCGTGCAACATAGTTTGTTCAGGGTGCACCCCTCCCGATCGGGCTTCCGTTTGGGGAACTTAAAGGTTACACAATCTTCGTACAAGCTGGTAAGGAGGCTTGATTATGACAGATAACACTGGGCTCGATCACTCCAAATTTGCCAGCAGAAAATAATCACAGACGAGTCTTATTACTTCATAGTTTACGTGCTGCCATTATAATATAACTAAACTTCATAGAGTTTATCCTCTACTAATTTAACTCCCCGAAATATTTGTTATGTATGAAGAGTGTTGTTTTTGTATCAGACATCATAAGTTACTCCATTGTTATAAACCAAAAAACTATTAAAATAAGAACCATTACTTTGCTCTCAAAACTTTTGGTACATTCTATACATGACAGCCGGGCAACGCTGGGTCAAAACTGGTTCATCAATGTTAACAAATAAACCAAAAAATCATTAATCTATCTATCTATTAATCTATTTAATAACAGGGTTTTGCATACATTGATGACACATGCACTTCATTTAATTTTATTTTTTTTTTTATATACCATTTATTCGATGAATAGATCATATGCTAATATGGGAAATAGGTAGTTTAAAAAGGAGGAAAAAAACTTTTTCATAGTAATTTACAAAATCAGTTAATATTCCCATCCAAGAAAAGTAACTTGATTATGTGTGTTATACTTTGTTTGTTGTAGTTTAATTACTCGTATTATATTTCATTGTTGGTCTTCAAATTCAGCCCTAATTCATAAATAATTCTGCCCCAAAATCACCCAAAACCAAACAACAACATAGAACCTCCCAAACAATAGAGAAATTGAACAAAAACTCATAATAAATCAACAAATTCAGACAAAACTCCAGCAAAATAATTCAAACAAAAAACTGGAAAATTGGAACAAAATTATAAAATGGGGAGGAGGAGAGAAAGAAGAATACCATAAAAAGCGAAACCCTAAGAATGATATACGATCGAGCAACCACACAGCAGTGGCAATTGCAACAATAGCAGCAGCGCAACACCAGAGACGCGTCCGTCGAGTGACTGGGGGCCACGCCGATCAGAAGAGGAGAGGAGAGAGCAAGGGTTTTGGACTGTGAATTGTGATTTATATCTTTACACTCCCTCTGTTTCGATCTTGTTAATGTTTGTAAAATTGCATGAAAGTAAACCATAATTAACTCCTACGGATTAACATTATAAGTACCGATGCGTGGGATCAGTTTAAAATTTATATTAGACGAAAATTATATAATTAGACGCAGTTCAAATGAACAAGTAATTTTTCTTTTTAATTGAAACTCTCTCGACAAAGAGATAAATGATTAATTACATTGACATATAAATAGTAATATTAAAATACATAATAATTAATAAATATTTAATTCAATATGATTTCAAAATAATTTTCCATGTTTAATGATTATGTGAAAATTTTCGTCTATGTAATAATGTATTTATGTTTTATTTTTTCATACTAATTAATTAAACTTTTTCAAAATATTTGCAATGTTTAATTTTTATTTATTTTTTTTTTTGAAAATAAAACTAGAAAATTAAATCATAATTGCCAACAAACAAAAAGTGTTCCGGAAAGGGATCATGCCAAATACGCAAATTTCCCACTTCCACACTTTCCCTAGCTATCATATGTGCCAAACCATTACCATTTCGCCTAATATGACTAGTAATAAAAATTATCAAAAAACTCCTACTCATTCTAATAATGTCATCAAATAAAACAAAAAATGGAGCAAATCCATCAGCTTCCACGAGATCACACCATCTTGAGTCCCCTTCCAATATCACCTTTGTAAACACCAAATCTTACTGCCAACCACACTCCAAAACCTTGTGCATATGCCCTTGCAATATCCGGATTCCAGCTACCCTTAACCTCCTTACAATACCACCACCGACTTACCCTCATGGTCTCTCAACACAGCTCCCACTCCCACGTAACCACTCCCACTTATATGAGCATCGACGTTAACTTTAATCCAGCCATGACAAGGGCACTCCTAATTCGATGTTGGTGATGTACGAGCCATAATTGGACCAGTAGGAGCTACTTTTGTTTGATACTCAAGCCATCCCAGTACAAACGACACGAAGCTTCCTCCTATTCTCACTACATCAGGTTGTGTTTGCTCAAAAATCCACTTATTGCGACAATGCCAAGATGCCCATATTAGAGCTAGTCGAATGGTCATATCAAATATCTCAACTTTGTCCCTCATCCATAACATTGCTCCAGCAAGGGAAAGCTGTTGTAAACTCCTAATGACACCAATGAATTGACTTGAGGACCATATCTCCTGTGCATATTTGCAATGAAATAAAGCATGCATAATTGTTTCAGACTCACCACCACAAATATTGCACTATTTAGATTGAACCACATGCCTAAAATAAAGTCGTTCCATAACTGGTAACATTCCATGACAAGCCTTCCATACAAAGTGTTGAAGTTTCGGAGGAATTGTGGTATTCCATAGCCACTTCCAACAAACTTTCTCCTCTCCTCTGAAGCATTTTGTGTCCACCAATCCAGCACTCCCAACCTGCTAACCCAGTATCCCGATTTAACAGTGCATAAACCATCCTTCTGGGGCCACCAATACATACAGCTTGTCATGTAGCCAATGTAGTGATAGGGTTGGCTCATAATTTGTTTCTTTGACTCTTCATCCACCACTTGTTCATCAATATACTCCTCATCCCAAGATCTTTTGTCGAAATCTATTAGACTCGACACTCTCAAGCCCAATTCTCTTTAAGAACCAAATTATGATTTCCCAGCCACATATAATCACTGACCTCAGCTCAATGCTTGACCCATTACCTACCCGCCACCACAATCCCTTCAACAACAATGATTTTGAACCCCACAAACTCCTCCGTGTGTAACTGGGATCGACCAATGATGGTGGGTAGCCCAAGATATTTCTCATGCCTATCAACCTCCTTAACCACAAGTGTTTCAACAATCTCCCATCTTTTCTCTATCGACACACCATTTGAAAAAGCAACTCCCGACTTCATAAGTTTAACCTTTTGACCCGATGCTCCCTCATACACACTGATCATTTCAGCCAACGTAGAGCATTCATCCAAAGTAGCTTTTGCAAATAACAAGCTATCGTCTGCAAAGAATAGATGAGAAACTTTTGGGGTCAATCTACAAACTCTTACACCACTAAATTTTCCTTCCCCTGCAGCTTTCGATGGTAGCGTAGAGAATGCTTCAGCACAAAGTAGGAATAAATAAGGGGAGATCGAGTCCCCTTGTCTCAAGCCTCAACTAGGAGTCACCGCACCACGATACTCTCCATTAATTTTGAAGGTGAATGAAACTCCTTCCAAATAGCTGCAAACCCTTTCTATCCATTCTCCATCGAATCCCAATTTCTCCATAACTCTCCTGAGAAAGATCCATTCAACCCGATCATATGCCTTATTCATATCTAGTTTGAGAGCAATTGCACCATCTTTCCCCACTCTATTCCTTTTCATTGCATGAAATAACTCGAAACCAAGCAGAGCATTATCTGTAATTAATCGTTTTGGAACAAAGGCACTCTGATTCACAGAAATAATCGAGCACAGCAAGACTTTTAGCCTATTAGCTAATGTTTTAGAAGCAATTTTATACATCACGTTACATAGGCTAATTGGTCGAAATTCCTGAATATAGCAATGTTTAAGTTATGCAATGGAATAAATTAGTCAATATAATTAATGTAATTTTATTTGAATTTTTTTACATTAATTAATTAAACTTTCTTTTTTATTCATGGGAAAAAAATTAGTCAATATAACTTTTTTATGTTGCTTAGTATGAAAAGTACAAAAAAAAGAGAATTTATATTTTTTTTAATTAAGGGTAATTAAGTCTTTTACATCATTAAGGGTATTTACGTCATTTAATAGAAGCACATCATTGCTCCCCCTTGGTTTATATATTAGAGATGTTTAATTGTACTTGGTAATGACATAAAACAAGTTGTATAATATGGATTAGAGAGGTAGTGGACCCCATCTAATCTAATCTAATAACATATACTAAACAATCTCCACCCCTTCATATTTTCCCTCCCGAATTTCCCTCTCATCCCCACCTTATTAATTACAAGTTTTTATGTAAACGCAATGCGTGCTTAAGCTTATAAAAATTGTATTTCATCATTAAAAATAATTACTATAAATATATGCAAAATTGTGCTTAAGCTTATAAAAATTGTATTTCATCATTAAAAATAAAAATATTTATATGCTAATTAGCAATACAATTTTATGAATTGTAACAGTTTTTTTTAATATATGATTTGAAATTCAAATAAAAACCATAATGCTTAATTCATGTTAAAGTTTTCACTAATTAAGTTACATAATAAATACAATTTCATTAATCACATAATAAGCAAAAGGGTAATTTAGACACATTAATTAATATATTTTTTTTTCAAAATTCATTGAGGGTATAAGACTTTTAGAAGGGACACCATCTTTCTCCCCCTTCCCTTATATAATAGAGATAAATATCTAAAAAAATAGTTTTGTAATTTTTTTATTAGTTATAGGTTTTGATGTGATTAATATTTTTAATGTTATTCAATACTAAATGTTATACTTTATTTATTTTCAAAGTTCATTATTAATGTACATTCATTAATTTTTTTACATTTTTATACAATAATTAATTAAAGGTGATTAGGAAGAAATTGGGAGGAAAAACGGAAGGGTGGTGTTTATATAGATACTAAAAAATTGTCCGAGCAATGCTCGGTTTTTAAATAATATTATCTATGTATATTATAAATCAAACACCCAAATTTGGTCGATAACTTTTGTGTGGTCTTTTATGCCCTCAAAGAAAAAAGAAACTACATATTTAATTAAAAATAGAAAAATATATATCTTATCAAATAATTTAAAAACAATAAATAAAAAACTAAATATAAAAATAGTAAAATAAAATGGAAATATTTAACAACTTAATAATCACTAAATATAAAAATAGTAAATAAAAAGAATATATTTATCCAAAAAATTTAAAAACAATAATTAAATAACTAAATTTAAAAAATTAAAATAAAATGAAAAATATCTAACAACTTAATAACATCTAGATCTAAAAACAACAATAAGAATAATACTTATCCAAATATATTTTATAATGCAAATATGATTGAGGACACGTTGCACAATTTCCTTCACGCTCTTTAGAGACTCGATCAAAGGGTCACTTAAGAGATAAAGTTATTTGACCTTATGTACTACATCAAATATCGTGCATGATTCCTATTATTAAGTGGTAACTTAAGTAGTTAATATCTACACAGTGGCCTGATATGTCTACAATATAAATACGAAGTCAAGTGTATATAAGTTAACAATATATATGATTAAAGTAACAATGAACATGGATTATAGTTAAGATATTTTATTAATTGAATGAACCAAATATTAAAAATCTCTTAAAGTGTCAATTGCAACGTCCTACCACATTTGCTACTACTACTCTACAAAAATCATTATGATACCTTGTTTACTAAACATCTGTTGAACTTTTAAAGTATGAATATTGATAACGAACCTTCCATTTGGTAAAAGTGGATAAAGATATTATTCTATAAAATGAAGAAGATTTAGAGATTTATGTGGGGAATAGAGGTGCAGAGAAAACAAGTAATATCCCATATCCCATAACCCATAAATATGAGTTTGGGTTTTGCCCAATTGAAATTACGAAACTACCTTCCATATACACCATTTTACATTATGCCATGACCCTGCTCCCTTTCCTCTTACGTGTGTTTCTGCTTACACATTCGACACATCATGCTTCCACTTCATGATCTCTTCAAATCCTCTTTTTCTTCTCCATTTTTATATTCTGGTTGTCTATTCTTTATTGTTAGCCATACTTACGAACTGCGAACAGCGTGGCTATGGGTCGTCGGTCCCATCTACGCTTTTTGTGCTTCTCTGTTATACTAGCGCCTAGGCACCCAACTGGTTAGTTGCTGTGGGTGATTGACTCTTAGATCTCGAAATATGGATGCTCTTGTGTGTGTATCAAACTCTAATCCTCAAGTGAGTGTGGTTTTAGCATAGTATTATTTAGATTTAGGGAGCTATGTATTGTTGATTATGTTGGACGAATTTTAGGGTTTCGAGATTAGGTTTGCATTTATGAATTAATTAGAATATAGATTTAAGGTCCTGATTAACGGTTGTGGAATTCTAGGGTTTTATAGTTGGTTTTTTTAGTAGGTTTAATTTCTACTAATTTGCTCTCTTCGATTTTAAAAGGGTATCTCTGAGTTTGATTTCAATGGGGTTCGATTTCAATGTTTTGTGACAAGATTTGGTATTTTGTTGTCAGCATTTCAACAAGTTTGCTCCCATTCGATGTRTTCTGCAATTTTCTGCAAGTCAGCTCGCCAATTTGCAAGTCCGTTAATTGTTGTATTGAGCTTAATATTGTAGCTTAATTTCAGTCGCTTACTGTCACGCCCCGACTTTTAACCGTTTAATTAAGTTGATTTAGCCTCAATCTAGCAGCGAAAATCCTAGATTAGTCGGAGCGGGACATGCCGCGTTTCTCCATTGAGAAACGCAAGGCGCATAAATAGCTTAAAACCGTTGAGATAAATAGATAAATAGTCGTGATACAAGTCATAATAAAGTCTAAAAGTTTAAACTAGAGTTTTGTACAACCGTTAGCTAAGTAGAATTTACTTTATTGAATTGGAAAGCGCGATCTAACTTGTTCGTCCTCACCACTAATCCATCCCATTGCCCTCTTTGGTACCTAAAACCAATAGCAACATCGTGAGCCGAGGCTCAGTAACATACAACCCTAACAACGTAAATTCGTTTCAATTTGTTTTGTTAGAAAATAGGGAGAAAGCTTTAGCATCGAGTAAAACTGTTTTGAAATCATTTCATAAAACATTTCATAAAATATAATCAAGATTAAAACATGAATATAAAGATTATAAATATAAATATAAACATTATAAAGATTATAAACATTGAACACAAGCATTAATATAAATATAAATATTATAACATTAAAACATGATTATAAACCTCATTATAACAATTCTCATTATCTTTTCCATTCATTTATTTATATCAAGGTGRCTGYCGAGCATAAACATATGTAGGACGTCTCCTACCATAAACGTCCTTAGACGTAACATTAAGGTGCGTGCACGACCATCATTATAACATAACCACACAGACCGGGCCTTGATAAATCAAGGTGCCTGGGGCATAACATGAAACCACACAGACCGGGCCTTGACGAGTCAAGGTGCCTGGGGCGTAAACATAAATCCACACAGACCGGGCCTTGATAAATCAAGGTGCCTGGGGCATAACATAAAACCACATAGACCGGGCCTCGACGAGTCAAGGTGCCTGGGGCGTAAACATAAGTCCACATAGACCGGGCGTTGATAAATCAAGGTGCCTGGGGAATAAATCGCACAGACCGGGCCTTGATGTCTTTCACTTTTCTCTTATCATGTTTTGTTACTTTTAAACATTAAGCGTGAACTTGCCATCATTTCAACATCATAACACTTGGATCATACAGCTTCGTTAAAACAATCATTCTTTCATACAAGCACAATTGAAATCAATATTATAGCTATCGTTCTTCAAATCAAATCATGAATAAATCCCACAATCCAATCGAAAATAATAACATTTAAATAAATCATTTCCATATTCGATCATAAATCAATTTCATAACCACATTTATAAAAGGGGAATCGTGGGTGCTAGCAATAGATGTTACAAATCATCATACGTTCTTAAATCAATTTCATAAGGTGTCAGTAATAGATGTTACAAATCATCATACGCTCTTGAACCAATTTCATAAGATGTTAGCAACAGATGTTACAAATCGTCATGTGTTCTTAAATCAATTTCATAAGATGTCAGCAATAGATGTTACAAATCGTCATACGTTCTTAAATCAATTTCATAAGATGTCAGCAATAGATGTTACAAATCGTCATAGGTTCTTAAATCAATTTCATAAGATGTCAGCAATAGATGTTACAAATTGTCATACYTTCTTAAATCAATTTCATAAGATGTCAGCAATAGATGTTACAAAACGTCATATGTTCTTAAATCAATTTCATAATATGCCAGCAATAGATGTTACCTCGATCCGACGTTAGCAATCTATTCTCTTACTTTTGATGAAACGTTCTTCCCGAGCTCCGAGGACTACTTTATCTTACGAAGTAACATGAATAGAGGAAAAACAGAGAAGAGAGGAAGTAGGGGCAGCATACCACGCAACAGTGGTGGTCAGCAAGTGGCAGCAACGACCACACCACCACCACCAACAGGCTGTGGTGGCTGGTCTTGGTGCGACAGAGAGGAAGAAGACGGAAGAAGAGGAGGCAGGAGGCAGCAGTGGCAGCAACACTAACGCAGTAGCAGCAGCTGCGCTGCATGTGGCAGTGGCGATGGCGGTCTGCAATGGTGGGGCCGAGGAGAGAGAGGGAGGCGGAGGAAGAGGGTGGCACAGGTGGCGGCGGCTCGACGGAGCTAGGCAGAGAAGAAGAAGGAGAAAAGAAGAAGAAGGAAAGGAAATTGATTTGGGATTTTGATGAGAAATAAAAACAAGGGTTTAAGAATTAGATTAGAATGAGATTAGATTGATTTTGAGTGAAAAAAAATCAGAATGAATTAGGTGCTATTTATAGATGAATTTAATGATTAAACTAATTCAAATCTTGTTGTTGATTGGGTAACAATGGAGGTTGGATGGGTGGAGGAGAAGCTTGGTGATGGTGTTTGGGTAGATGGTGTACAAGTGGAGGGAAGAAGATGATGAAGATAATTCTGATTAAATTAATCAACAATGGAGGGTGATGTAATTGCTAAAATCCCATTGGTGAGGAGGAAAAAGATGATGTTCTAAGGTTGAAGATGAGTATTATTTTTCCTTTCTGTTTTTGGAAATGTAGAATTAGCTTTCACTTAAATTAAATAAGGCAAAACATACATTTAAAGATCAATGAAAAACCCTAATTGAAACCCTAAAAAACTGAGAACCCAAATTGAATTCGGCACCAACAAATCTAAAAAATGCCACCTTTTATCTCTTCGTATCAATATATCTTGAATAAACAATTCTCATTAGAACGTTTACCAATATTATCTTGAAATAAAAACTTACAATTCTCAAGCAGTACTCTTTACTCATTCTAAGTCAATAAGTCGTTCAGTTATTCATTCCAATTTGCATTCATCAATAACAACAAACGCTAATAATACGATAGATCAACAAATTTCACCAAACT
>SNQN01001842.1:51849-74519 GCA_008642245.1 Bassia scoparia
CRMMTWWTTMSTWWTMYWTTTWWGMTTTTMSKWTCTATTGTTCAATTTGCAATTTATTCACTTTGCTTTACATATAGATGTGCCTATTACACCAATTCTTTGTGGCCAATCAACATTTTCAAAAAGTGAGCTAAAAATGTTTGCTTTTAAAATTCTTTGAAGGTGATTGGTATACATTTCTACTTTTTATGGATAGGCAAGTATGAAAGAGATTAGGTAGGATTCAAAATGATTCATGGAAGAAGTCACTTGTGATTTTTGGGTGTCTCCWCCACCACCACTTTGTAGCAACAAGAAATTAGTTCTTGCTTGTTTATAATATGTTTATTATATATTCATGTCTCTACGTTTTACACGGGACCTAGGGAACTATAGTCGCATGAATGGAGGTATTGGGAGTTTCATTGCTCATCTCCTTGCAAAACTTGGTCGGCTACRTGAAAGTTCGAGCATGATTAGCATCTTGTATGTTGGTTTTCCATTGTTTATGTGCGTTACAAAGTAAGTAGTTGATTATGTTTTCTTATGTGCTTTTTGGTGGTATTTTCTCTTTCAGGGGTGGATGAATAAGAGGGCTCCAAGTTTGACTTGCTTGTTCAAGAGGCTATCCTACTTTTGCTAGGTTATGTAATGGATAAACTTAGTGGTGTATGTCGTTTGTAGCATAAATAAAAAATTAGCGCAGTCGGTGATGTGTAATTTTTTCATGAAAGCTAAACTTATTCGTGAAGACTTTTTTGGTGGGGGATTGTTGAAACATTAAAGATGGTCTTGTAGCAAGCGAAACTTTTCATTTGGATAATGTTGGTTAGTGATGAGTCACATTTATATATAGTTTTTAGGCATATTTTAGTTGCATATTTAGTTGCATATTAGTCCATATAATTGCGTCATAGGCATTAAGTGCATTAATTATCTATTTTGTGCTCTATTACACTTCGTTTGTGTTTCATAACTTTTCAGGTAGTTTTCTAGCTATTTGGAAGCTTTCGGAGCAAGATCACGCGAAATGGATGATTGTTGAAGGAGAGTTGGTGAAGATTGATGTTTTATACAAAGATTTACATCATATGAAGCTTGGTTAACATTCATAAGGATAGTGGTATAGCTTATTGGGGGTTGATATGAGCTAGAATTGAAGAAATAGCTTTGTTTGCGGAAGATCAATTTGACCACCTTGCACTATTTTGGCCATATCTCGAGTTTTACGTATCGGATTAATGCGATTTGAGTTGCATTGGAAACTAGACTTGTAGAGCTTCGCAAAGGTGAGTTACACGTCCCAAGAAGATGCCTAGAACATGAGATATAAGCTTCCGAAGTTGAGCCATTGGTCTAGGATCGAAACCTGCGCACGCTGGTTCTTTTTTTTCGGCTGCAAGCTTTGCGCACTACTGCTGGTCACTGGGTACCAGGCAGCGCTTGTTCGGACCTATTGGGCCGTGAACCTTCTACATCAGACTTATTGCTTTCGTAATTTTGTACATTTTCTATTTATTTTTCTACAAAAATATGCGGATGCTAAATTTTTAATTATTTGAGAGGGTAGTTTTTGTTAGTTTTTCGAGAGAGGGCATCATATCACGCTTCTTTGAGTTAATCCTTTTTTCTTCCCTAAACTTAACTTTTTGCTATTCTCCATTGTTAATCAAAGTTTATCAAGGTATTTTCAATTGATTTCTTCCTTTCTTGTCTGTTTATGCTTTGATTTTTGTTGTTTGATCGCTATTATAATTTCTTCTTTGTTTCTCAATCCTGAAATTCCCTAGGGTTTTTAGGATTGTTTTTTTATTTTGTTAGATTCAATTATGGATAGTGAGTTAGATTATTTAGGGCTTGGTGATATGCTAGCAATCATAGTTCTTGTTAAGTTTTTATGGGTTTAAACTTGGTTTGGTCTTGGTAAATCTTGATTGTTATGGTTTGTAATGAATGTAATTCTAGTTTGACTACTAGGGTTTGCAAGTTTTAGATTCATTGAGCTTTAGATGCGAGAGCTGCGAGTTGAGTGTAACGAGTTAATTTTCAATTGAGCCTTTGATTATAACCGCGAAGAGCCAATTTGTAGTCATTGTGGGATCTTATAGCGAGAATAGTTTGAATTCGTTTACTAATTTCATTCCATCCTAATTATTTGTCACTGTTGAATCGCGATTATTGGCATAGTGGTCTTTCCTAGCCTAGGTTTTTAATTATTGAATTTTCACATCTTTTTCTTGTTTTGCGTTCCATTAGATAAAACTCAACTTTTTTTTAATCGTTAGTCATTAATAGTGACTTGAAGTTTCAAATTGGTGAATTATGTTTGTCCTTCTCAGTGGTTCCGAACCTACTTACTGACTATACTAGTTAGGTTATTTAGGTATTATTTTTGGTAGTGAAAACGACCTAGACTCAGTTACGTGATCTACTATTTCGTTCTTGTCACAATGCATAGTTCCCTTCATACTGAGTTACGGTATACAAATGCAAAAGAGAAGTAATGATCAATTGCTGTTTGTCGTATGGAAGCAGTACGTATCTTAAGTACTACTTTGAGTATTTTGGTCACATTCTTTTGACTAAATCGTATCAGGCAACAATGAACTCAAGTTAGATAATTAAGATGACAATTGTAGGTAGAAATTRCATCACACATACAAACTAACATATTTCTCATAATGTATTTTCACGTGGAACATGGRGRYCTTGCGCGCYCCGTGTGACACTAGTAGGACCCAAAATAGCAAGTGGCTAAGATGTGAGATGTAACTTTAACAAGGAATGCATTGCCGAGGAATGATGAATAAATTAATTCATAACAGTGATTGACAATATCGACAATAACATTGATGATTTTTATGACTGATTTCATTATTTTTAGCACATTTAATTCAAAGATTAAGTCCTATACTTTTGAACTTAATTTTATGCTTCTTCAATTCAATTCAACCAACTTTAGTCTACTTTAATTTTGTTAAGTCTCTTTCAAGCCATTTCAGCTCACTTAAGTTGATTTTAATTCAATTCGGTTACTTCAGCTCACTTTAGTTACTTCAACTCACTTTAGTTCAGTTCAACTGTCTTTATCTCACTTTAGTTCATTTCAGCTTGCTACTTCACCTCAATTCGCCTGATTTTAGTTCAACCTAAGTCAACTCAAAAGAACGAGACCTAAGACCTAACCTTGACTCCACACTTTGCATCTTTTATTAAAAAAAATCTCTCTCGTAAAATTTTGTTTTTCTTGTTTGGAATTTGGATGCTATTTAAAATTGGGAAAAAAAATCTTCAAAGTTATTCATAATATCCAAGAACAAGCATAGTCATGATGTATATTGTTTGATTCATTTTGACAAGTCTATAATAATATACTAAAACAAAAGATTGCTAGGACACGTGTCATCTTTTTATGCAAAATTTTCCCGCCTAAAATGTTACCTCACCTAAGCTTTCTAAGAAGATCTAGAGAATTCACTAATAATGATGCTTGGAAGTTGGACCTTTGACTCTTTGCCTACTYTTAAAAAAAATAAGTTGAATCGTTTCATGTGTTTTTATCCCAACCTGTTTTCTCTCTCTTATCCTCTCCTCTTTTATCTCTCATATCTCTTATCAAATAATCTCAACTCCTGGCGATGCTCGGATGCACCTTTTTCATGGCTTCMACTGCAGTATTGCTTCATTCGAATCCCCAACTCACCCGAATAKGGTGCCCATTTTAATACTTAAACTTTAATTATTTTTTTAAAATCAATTCCTATTGTATTATTCTTTTTAACATGCTTTTGACTTATAGATTAGGGCTTGATAAGGATAGATGTTTAGATCAAATTTTAATTTCAGATTCTTAAATTATAAATTCGATTCAAATTTGATGATTATTTCTAGATAAATATTGAATTGAATTTGTTTCCAACTTAACTTTCATCTTACAAAATTTCCTTTCATGTAATTTTTAGATGCTTTATAATTTAAAGATTTGTCCTATGATATTGAGATAGATAATAAGGTAATTCATGTTATATTTGTTGTATTATTGTTCAGTTTATGATAGAAAAATTCTAATATTAACAATGTTGGCAGTCGGGACTTTGTTAATAATTTCACTGTGTTATTTTCATAAAAAAATAGATTGGTTTGACAATTAGATTGTTAGCTCGGATTCTACAACGAACCCCTATTGATTTCTAGAATAGATATGTCTAATTCTAAATCATGAATTAAACATATTGATATTTGTGTTGAACTATTTATTGTAAGTTTAAAATCAATTTAGTTGTTGATTGTTATTACAAGCTTAGAAGGTTAGTCAAAAGCATGTTTGTAAAGAAGTCGTGGATTGATTTTTCTTTCTAATACAATACACAGTGATGGACCCACGTAGGAACAAGGGGGGACCACTGTCCCTCCATTTTTCCAAAAAAAAGAGAAAAGATTTACCAAAGAGAACGGTTGTTTAGAACAATCGGTTTCTAAAGTCTTAAAAGAGATCAATTTTCTCCAAAACAGGTTTCTTTACTTTCTGTGTGTATTAAAATAAAGCCTTTAAGAGATCGATTTTATTCTCAACAGGTTTCTTTTCTTATTTAGGTATTAAAAGTAAAGAGGTAAAGAAATCAGTCATTAAAATTTTTGACTTCTTATATGATCTTGACTAAGTTCAAGTGGGAAACTGCTACTGCTGCTGAATTAATGAAAATTAAGGAAGGACTGAAGGACCACACTGCTTGCAAAGAAATATATGGCATCAGCAAATTACAGGTTGAAGCTGATGCTAAGGAGATTGCCTTTAAGATTGACAAGGCTGCTTCTCTTAACCAACAAGATATGTATCCAATCCTGGATGAAGTTGCTAATCTAATTAGTAGCCCAACAAGTTGAACTATGAAACTGAGCATGATTGTGGCCTTGCGCATAAATATGGTTAGAATACACATCTTATTTGGGTTAAAAATATATATTATGGTAGTGCTTGGTGGTGGTCTGAGGTGGGTAGTGTGAATAATGGCAGTGGTGGTGGGAGTTCTTAGTTACGAAGTATGAATTTTGATTCAGTTAATTTTTTTGAGGGGTGATTCAGTTAAACTAAGAATATAACTTTTGTAACACCTCAATAATTCTCCACTTTACCTGTGAAATACTAAATGAAAATACGGAGAACCATTGGCATGTCACCGCCACGTGTTAAAACGTTTAGGATAAAATAATAATTTGCAGCGGAAATCAAGGTAGCGAAATAGTTCAAACCAAAGTATTAAAATCCCAACATGTAAAACTCGTTAAACAAGTTGGAACCATTACAACCCTTATTTGCAAACCAAGGTAAAATCCCTTTTTAAAAACATAACAAAACCCAAAATATCAAATCGTTCTGAAAAGTCTACGATACGTGCAAATTATTGAAGTACGTTCGGCTCGTCCACTCAACCATCCGTCCAAGTCTAGTCACTTTATTACAAAACCTGTGAAATCTGCTCCTCATAAATTCCAAATGAAATAAGGATCATCACAGTCACCAAAAAAAAGAAAGTGTGACACCAACAACACAAAGCACAATAGCAAAGCTGAGTAGTACAAATTACCGAAATCAGAAAACAACGGACATCATCCCCTAAAAACTAACATACCGAGTTACACACTGCTTAAAACAAAAGAAACCAACACGTGTTCATAACCATTAAACAACATTATACATGTACAACAATCCCAACTCAACCAATATATCATACTTATTACATATACTGCTCCAATACAACACATCCCAAAAACATAACTGCTCCTGTTAACTAGATTGTACCTGCAAAATAATCTACTCGACTCCAAGACATGACTCAATATATCAGCATTATATTAGATATGATTTGAGCAATACACAAGGTTGTGCAAATCCAGCACACGAGTCCACAGTTCAACAATACACTAGGTCCACAATTCAATTCCTCATGCCTCCCATCGAAAGGCACAAAGTTCAATAAACAGAGTGGCGAACACGGGCGCGACTTCGTCACTATATTTAGATGAGAATCAACTAACCCATTTTGGATAAACCATTTGGATAAAAATCCCTTTTTAAATAATAAAAGAAGACGCGTTGTTCAGACGACCCTAGGAAGGAAGCGAATAAAATCGCAACCCAACCCTGATTGCAATACTCTAGACGTGCACAAGCCCAGAGTTTATTGCTCATTCGTATTTATTAACTGTTAATTATATAGACAAATTTACATGACTCAAAACAAGACCAACAATCACATGTGAACCTTTTTTAAACTAACGTTCCTTTAAAATTAATAAACCTGTTGACAAGCCAACTAACCTCGTCAATAAACTGAATACATCCTTTACCCAATTCATACATCATGTCATGACTGGGCAATAAAATCCCTCATGGAGTAAGATACACTTAACTCCACTTAAATTCAACCATAACCAAAATTACCTCATGAAGCAAGTGATAGTTGACTCCACTATTCATTCCTGTATATAAACCACTCATATAAGACAAAAAAGACATTAACAAATTTCATTAACAATCTCGAGAGTAAGAATCCCACATTATCCTCAATTCTACGAATATGACTAAGACACAAATAATAATTTATTCTGACTACCAAACAACCGATGACGTTTCCTACTGATGCCTCTAGTCTCAAACACCTCAAGCAAACAAAAACATCAAGGTTCCGCAAGTAATACGTACCTGAAAAGAAACAATCCAGCTATGTGGTTCACTTTAACAATAACTCAAGGAGAAATTCTCCTACAACCAAATAGAAATCAATATTATTATCCTACACAAGATTGCAACAAACATATTCCCTGAACACCCATAAAACTTTTAACAAACCTAATTGTGCAATTCAATAAATCGAAAATTATTTTCTTAATGAATTCATCAAAAAAGTTAAAATATAAATAAATTCATGAGAATAAACATAAACAATTGCATAAATTGATTGTAAAACTTATCATTTAAAATCAAAAACAACCATAAGAAAGAAGAATAAGAAGAAGCAAAGGAGGGGAGAGGAGGAGGTACCAACTATGCGGTGTTCGGTTGCTCACGCGCGAGCAGGTGAGGCAGTGACGGCGAGCAGTGGGGAGCACAGCAACAGTAGCACACAACACGTTTCCTTCCTCTCTTCCTCACGTTCTTTCTTTTTTTTTGAAATAATGAATGAATGATGAATGACTAATGTGGTTTCTTGAGTAAGGGGAATAAACCCTTTTAGTAATCTAGGTTTTAGTAGATTAATGTCTGATGATATTTCTTTTCTTCTTTTTTTGTAACAATTATTTGGATAAATAAAATAAAATCAAGTAAAAGATATCATGAAATATATCTTAAGCAAAATAATAAAAAAATAGAATTAAAAAAATTCACATCGTTTTATAAAATAATTGTTTTATATTTATAAGAAAATATAATTATAAATATCCAAAAATTAAGAAAATATAATTATAAATATCGGAAAATTACGGAAAATATAATTATGAATATCGGAGAATTACGGAAAATATAATTATGAATATCCGAAAATTACGAGGGATTACAACTTTGTTTAACATTAATATAATCAGGTTTAAAGTAAATATATTCTAAGGTTAGAACCGTAATCATTATTAAAAGAATTAGCCTACATGTCACTCATTTTAATGAATATATATAAACTAATGTCGATAGTGCAAAATTTAGATTGTATGATTTGTATCAATTGTAACATCAATATAATATTTAGATGTAATTTTAAAATTTAAATGAAACAAACATTTCAAATTTGTTTATTTTGGTTAGATCCGTGCAACGCACGGGAACTAATCTAGTACAATATAAAATGCAATCACACCTAATGAGAATAATGTTAGATAATTATGGTAAAAAAAGACAACAAACTAAATTTCACATATTTCAAGGGAGAGATTTAATAATGTAAACGAACAAATAAATCAAAATAATTTTAACACAATGAAGAATGATATTATAACTTAATTGTGCTAAAATTATTTTGGTTAATTTGCTCGTTTACATTGTTAAATCTCTTCCTTGAAATACATAAAATTTAATTTGTTGCATTTTTATTTTATACGGAGGAAGTATTATCGAAATATCGTTCCGTTCCCACACGGTACAAGGGCTAGGGTGCAAGATATACCCAGCAGCACGTTTTCAAATTCAGCAAACACTCACTCACTAATAGCGATGGCGGCAATGGACCGGATTCGGGCAAGGTCCTATAAGATCTGAACTCGGATTCGTTTTTGAGGGTAGGATCCAGATCCTACCCGGATCTATCAGGGTCCTATTTTTTAGGACCCGAATCCGGATATGTATGGATCCTACGGATTCGGGTTCTAAATGGATCCTTTCTTAATTTTTTACTTCAGATGAAAAACAATAAATATTGAACCAAATTTTGATTAAAAAAGCCTAAAACAACATATATCTTCCTTACGTCTCCCATGATTCATGAGTTTACAAGCAATCATACATGATTTAAGTCATTTAACGTACCAATAAAACAAAGTTTCAAAGACAAATATACTTTGTTTTAGAATATAATTAGTTTTGGGTCAAACTATCAAAATAATGAATTAGTACATTCTTCGGTATTATTATTAGTATCCAACATATTTTATATTAGTTTTTAATAGAATGGGTAAACGGATCCTTGACAGGGTACTAGAGGAGGACTCGGTTCAGATCCTACTCGAATCCATCAGGGTCCTAAATTTTAGGATCCAAATCCATCAAAAATGAATCCGAATCCTCAAATCGGGACAGGATCCTTTAGCCACTGCCATCTCTACTCACTAACCATCATTGCTTTCCTCGCAAGTGGTGGGATATCTTGACCATATTTGTTGGCCTTTTTTCTCCTACTAGGGCTGTCAATCAGTCAACGTTCAGTATGGTTAGATTCAAACAGTTCAGTTCAACCAGTTCAGTTCAATTCAGTTTACGTACAATGTAGTTCAGTTCAGTTCAGTTTTGGTTGATAACAGTTCAAGTTCAATTCAGTTTAACGAAGTTCGGTTCGTTCAGTCAGTTATGGCCGGATCCAAACATCAGTTTAATTAAGTTCAGTTCAAATCAGTTTAAACTGAAGTACAATTCAGTTCAGTTCAGTTTTGGTTGATATCAGTTCAGTTCAATTCAGTTGAGCCAAAATTCAGTTCAGTTCAGTTCAGTTTTTGTTGATATCGGTTCACTTCATTTTAGTTGAACCGGAATTCGTTTAGTTCAATTTGGTGATAGCGATTCAGTTTCGATTCAATTTAATTCATTTGTGTTGATAACATATTTAGTTTAATTTAGTTGATTTTGAGCGTAAAAAGTTATCCGATCCAATTTCTAATTTTCGGATCGTTTATCCTGATATTTTTGGACCAAGCCTTTCCAATCCAAATCTTTTGAATTATAGAAAAAATTGGGTCATTCAGCTTTTAGATAAAATTGAAAATCTAATGTTCGCTACGATTATATATTATATGAACAACTTGTTTTTTTTCCAAAACTCAATGTGGGAATGTGAGTTGTACATTTTTTTTAACATTGAAAATCTTGTGGTACTTTATAACATTTCATACCCCCATTTTTTAATCCAAAACATCAATGTGGAATGGAATGTTGAAACTTTCCAACACCATTAGTTTCTCATATATAACTCAATTTTTACCCACCTCATCATAATTTTTCAATGTGGTACAAATTGTACACTTTATTATTACTTAGTTTTATTGCTTTATATATAATATTGATTCTCGCACACTTGTCGAATGCCTTGCTCCTCAACTCGACTTGTTAGCATCTCAAGTCGATCTTGAGTTTGAGCCGAGCTCAATCGAGTTGAGTATTGACCGAGTCAATCTCGAGTAGCTCACGAGTAGTATGTATCACTATCACCCCTAGTTTCTAACAAACACTAGACAACAAGTCTAAATTTAATCATGTTCATTGTTATGCATGTATTCCTTTAAAAATCAGCTACTAACCACATAATTACAATACTAAAAAAACTTCTTTTTATTGTTTCATTTTTGTGGGCTCTCAAATTTTCTATTTAATTATTAAGAGTGAGAATAGCTATGTGTTTTTGTTTCCCTCCGGATTCAAAAGATCTAGGATCAATTCTTATCCCCGCCCTTGTGGCTTTCTAAAACAAAAAATATCTATTTATCATTCAGTTTAATTCAGATAGTATAGTTTCGATTATTTTAATTTCATTATTTAAGTTCAATTTATTTCGATTTCAACTATTTTCATGCATTCACTTGATTTCTGTTTAAGTTTATTTCAGTCCTTAAGTTCAGTTTTGATTTAATCTCAGTTAATTAATTAGATAATTTCAGTTTAGTTAATCTCAGTTCAATTAATTTCAGTCTCAGTTTAGTTAATTTCAGCTTCAGTTAATCAGTTCGATTAATTTCAGTTTAAATTATCTAAATTCAGTTAATTTCAGTTTCAGTTAATCTCAGTTCAATTAATTTCAGTTCAGTTAACTTCAGTTTCAGTTTCGTATTAACAGTTATTTAGAGGTGATCATGGCCGGGCCGGGCGGGTTCGGGCCGGCTTGTCATGTAAATTAGGCCCTTTAATCGGGCCGGGCCTGGCTTGGAATCGGCCTAATATTGTTGCCCAAAGCCCGAAAAATATGGAGCGGGCTTGGCGGGCTTTTCGGGCTTTTCGAGCCAGGCCCAAATATTAACTAAAATGCACAAAAAGTTGATGACCAAAGCCCACCAAAGTTTCCGGGGAAAATCGGACCGGGCCCGGCTCGACCCGATTTCGGGCCGAAAAATCTTGTCCAAAGCCCGCTAAAATTTCGGTCGGGTCGGCCTAGCCCGCGGCCGGGCTTGTTTGATCACCTCTAAGTTAATTTCAGTTTTCAAGCAGTTTAATTTCAAAGTTTCAGTTTGTTCAATTCAGTTACAGTTCAGTTTCGGTTCTATATTATCAGTTAATTTCCAATTTAGTTTGACTCGTTCAGTTAAATTCAGTTACGGTTCATTTTCAGTTCAGTTAATTCAGTTAAATGTGCAGTTATTTCAGTTCAATAATCAGCTTCATAACCAAATTGACAGGCCCTATTCTCCTACACATTGTGATTGCCTTGCCCCATATAATGTGTACTTCGTATTTGCGACTAGAATTTCTATTATCCTGTCATTGTTCCCTAGCCTTTTGAAGATATGTTTTTATGGATGATTATTATTGGATTAGCATAAAAAGTTAGTTATGAGCAGTTACTTCTTCCACTTATTGTATTATTGTTGTGAGTACTAAGAGATATTTTTAGGTCACCACTAGTCCACTACAATAATGTTGCATTTCAAGCTACTAGATCTCGCACACTAGCTAAATGATAAACTTGAGTCCCGCCTTTATATGACCTAGATGAGAACTCCACGATATTGGATGATTTGGTCATACTCGGAATTGAAATTGACACAACTTGCTATCTTTTCCATGATCGTTGTAAGGGGCAATAGACTCGCACGTATACGAGCTTAACTAATCTTTTTATCTTAACTCAATTTTGGGACCAAGTCACTTAAGTGATACCAATTAAGTTAACTAATCTATACTTGACTGAAATAGTTGGTTTCAATAACATTCTTTTTTGGTGGCTAAGTATAGTCAAGGAAAAATTGTACCTTTCCACCTTTTAGTTATGATGTCATCAATTGATTTAAATTGAATCATGACATGAATAAAGGAATGATGTAAGCATACATACTACTTCCTTCGTAACATAAAACTTGCAACACTTTTTAAAATAACAAAAAATTTGCAATAATTGTACAATTTTCCTCATTTGGTAAATTATTAATGGCAAAATTATCATATTTTTGGGACCACTTTTGCTAATTGTTTTTGTCCTTTTCTTGTCATATTATTTCGCTTCATTTATTTTTTGGACCACTTCGCTAATTCACTATTGCATTAAAAGGAGTTCTAATACAACTGTTGCATTTATTCCGTTACGGAGGGAGTATGTTTTTAATATATAGTAATAGGATACATTTCAATTTAGATATTGTATTTCATTTCATCAGTTTCATTTTATTCCAGCAAATAATAGAACTAAACAAGGTCTAAATTCAAGCTATAGATCTTATATTATTTATAGGGCCTAGGTTAATTAAATATTTCTTGTATATATTATATATTTTTGCGTTTGTGATCATGGATTAAGTAAGCTCTTACATCACCATTAACCACTGCACCATGACTAGTTAATTTTCTCTGGACTTGTACCTTGACCTAAATACTTATAAATAATCACCCAACAAAATTATTAATTTATAAATTCAACACAACAATCTTTAATTTCATCTTCAACTATAATCCAAATCATGGAAGATAATCAAAGCTTACACCTTGTACTCCCACACTTAGCCTATGGTCACATAATCCCAATGGTAGACATAGGCAGGCTACTTGCTAGACAAGGTGTTACAATCACAATTTTCACAACTCCCTTAAATGCTACAAAGTTTTACTCATCCATTGATCGTGACGTCGAATTAGGCATGCGGATCCGGATCTTTGAGGCCCATCTACCCACCCGAGAGGCCGGTCTTCCGGACGGGTGTGAGAGCATGGACATGCTCCCCTCGCGTGGCCTAGTCAACAACCTTCTCCTAGCCTGACCATGCTTCAACAATCTTTTGAATTTTTTTTAGGCAATTATTCACCAAAATCTCAGCTTGTAAGTTGCATAATTGCTGATAAGAATCACTCTTGGATAGCTAATACTTGTTCAAAATTCGATATTCCTTGGATTTCCTTCGACGGGACTAGTTGTTTTTCGCTCTTGTGTAGGAACAAAATTATAAGTTCTAAGGTTATGGACAACTTAATGCATGATTCACAACATTTTGAGGTTCCTGGCATGCCTAATTGTGTGAGTCTGATGAAATCACAGTTGCCTGACGTGTTAGTTGATCCAAGTAGAAGAAATATTATTGAAACAGAGGAATTGACATATGGGATTATTGTTAATTCATTTGAGGAATTGGAAGGAAATTATCTTAGAGAGTTAAGAAAGGCCAAAAGTGATAAAGTTTGGTGTGTTGGTCCTGTAAGTTTGTGCAATAGACATGAATTGGATAAAATTGAAAGAGGTGATAAGTGTGCAATTGGTAGGAATGAATGTTTGGATTGGTTGGATTCTCGGGAGGCCAGTTCGGTTGTGTATGTTTGTCTTGGGAGCCAGTRGCGYCCTACACTTGCCCAATTGATCGAGGTTGGGTTGGGTTTAGAGATGACAAATCGTCCATTCATATGGGTTGTAAGAGGAAAGAAATTATCAGATGATAGTGAATCCGATACAATAGAGGAGTTCGAAAAGTGGTTCATGTTTGAAAATTTCGAAGGCAAGACAAAAGGGAGAGGACTTATTTTACGTGGGTGGGCCCCACAAGTGCTTATATTATCCCATCGAGCCATAGGGGGCTTCATAACACACTGTGGGTGGAATTCGACCCTAGAAAGCATATGTGCTGGTGTTCCTATGATAACATGGCCTTTATTTGCCGAGCAATTCATCAATGAGAAGTTAATAGTGGAAGTGCTTAAAATTGGTGTGAGCATAGGAGCAAAATTCGCTGTAAAATGGGGTGAGGAGACAAAATATGGTGCCTTGTTAAAGAGAGAAAGACGTTACACGCGTTGTGGATGATTAACGAATTGTCGAAGCAGTGAGGCCAAGGAACGAAGAATTCGGGTAAAAGAGCTTGGAACATTGGCAAAAATTGCCATGGAAGAAGAGGGTTGATCTTGCTCATACATGAAATCACTCATTCACCATATTAAAGAACACAAACTAGCAAGCTAGCAATGTAGCATGAAGCCATACGCAAATTCTATTATGGTCCCGGATCATAGTTCCTCATCATGGTCCCGGGTAAATGTTCATTTTCGAAACTAGAATGTTCATATCAACATGCAAATGTTCAGTTTCAAGTGTAATGTTCATATCTGAAAATGAACACTTGTATTTTCAGAAATGAACATTTCTATTTCGGAATGAACATTTGTCTGGACCACAAGGTCCCGGGACCATATAGACCTATTGTTAAGTCAAGTTGTATATCACATTTGAGCTTGTGCATTTCATTATAGATTGGTTAGGATGCTTTAATTATACAATATTTCTATTATTATATTAGGGAAGGGAGTAATGGTGTCGCTCTCTTAAATTACTACATTACCGCTACTAGTGAAAAAATAACTTAAAGGCAACATATAAACATTTCTAAAATCCACTCTAATCAATACATATCGTTATTATATCAGTGAGAGGGAGCAACAGTGCCCCTTCGAAATTCGAAAGTTACTCACCACATTTTTTTTTTTACAAATAAATAAAAGGTAAGAATAAATTTGCTTAATTTAAAAATCAATCAACTCAAATTCAAACATGTACAAATGCATGTTAAAAATAAAGCTTATATAGTTGACAAAAAAGCATTTATTAAATTAATTTGCCCATAAAATATAGTTTGACACATCGTGAATTTATAAAATTTTTCTCATTTGGAAGAATAATATTGTCTTATACATAACCCTTTAAGAAAATATTGAATATACAGCTATTATTGCTTATTGCACCTAAAAATTTTGAATTACTATTATATATAGAGGTTAAAGTTAATCATAAATATGTGTACAATCAAGTTGTTTAATACTTTATTAAATTACTCTTAATATGATGATGTATGCCAATATAAATTAACGTTGTGTGTTTTGAACTTCACGCAACATTATCGCATGCAAAATTGTTAGTAAATCATTGGTTGCATTACAATAATGGAGGGAGTTAGATTAAGCCGTTATACATAAAAAGTTAAGAATATAAATTCAAGTTCAAAAAATAAAACTAGTTTTGGTGAATGGATAAATACACACATACAAAATTGATTAAGTGAAATAAAGAGGCTTAAGAGTTAAGAATACCAAACATCTAGTTTTGGTGAGTCAAGTATTATTAGTTTGGAAAAAATGGAATCTAAAAATCTCAACATTTGGCGGGTCTTCCGATATTAATCCCACCCAACTAATATCATGCGGAAATCCAACGTTTATGCCTCATCTTTCTTTTATTGGGTCTTTTACCAATGACCTAACTAAACAGGTCACTTAACCCTTCTTTCACTTTGTGACTCCTTTCTCATCCTCTCTGCCCAATCTCTTAACACCCTTGTTACTTCCTCCACTTCCCGTCCAACCATGGCCCCTCTGCCCACCTCATTGTCGCACCACCATCTTCGACACTGCTGCCTCCATGTGTTCCTCCTTTCGTCCCTCTCTCGAAATTTCGCTACAACCACAACTGCCTTCAAGCTTCCTCCCTCCATCTCTCTCTCTTTCTCGAAACTACCGCTGCCTCCAGGCTTCCACCTCCTCTTTCGATTGATGGTGGTTTGAATTGATAGTGATGGGTTCGAAAATTGGCGGTTGGTGGATCGAATTGGCGATGGGTCTGAATTGATGGTGGAGATTGTGTGGATTCGAAATGAGGTTGAGAGAGAGGATTAGGTGGTCGGACGTGGGTGATTTTGAGGTTGGGTGGTATTGTTTAGGGTGAGGTGTTGTGGTGGTGGGAGGGTCGGGGACAATGGGTTTGGTGGGGTCGTTGGTGGTGTGGTTCAAGGTGCGTGGTTGAGGTTAGGTAGTTGGTTGTGCGTGGTTTGAGGTTTTGGGTTGAGGGTGGGTGGTTAGGTTGGTGGATTGTGGGTGGGTGGTTTAGTTGTGTGAGCCACGGGTGGTGGGTTAGGTAGTGAGATTGGGTGTAGTGAGTCATGGGTGGTGGTTAGGTTTGTTGTTCGTGGGGGTGTGTGGTGAGGCTGCGGTGGTGGTATGTAAGTAGATGATTACCTGTTAAATAGGTTAATAATTGTTTTAGCAGGTAAAGACCTAGTGGAAGAAGATGAGGCATAAACGTTGGATTTTCGCATGAATTAGTTTGGGTGAGATTAATCTCGAAAGACCCACTAAAGGTGGGATTTTTAGATTCCATTTTTCCTATTACTTTTTATATTTTTGTTTTTAGTTTTTCAGTTTTTGTAGAACAAAAAACCAAAATCAAGGAACTAGAAAAATGGTTTAGACTTTTTTGTTGTTAGTTTTCAAAATTATCATATTTACAAGAAGACTAAGTAATTTTTATATCTTTTATATGTTATATTTCACATGATTTTTAAGGAAAAAAAATGAAAAACCTAACAGAAAACCACAAGAACAAATCAGTAATATGGTTAATCCCCAAAAGATGAATGATGTAAAATTTTCCAGCATTAAACTAGGAGTAACATGGAAGTGAGAGTATTGTAATGCATTTTTTCATTCCCTATTAAAAGTATAATATTATTGAATTTTTTCATTATATATACTTTCAACTGAAATTAGCTATCATATTGTGGATTATTGTCTCAACCTCGCACAAGTAATAACTAGTAATATTCGGACGTTATGCGTGCTTAAACATTGCATATAAAAAATTGCCAATTGTTTGCAATATAAATGTTTCCTTGAGATTAATAGAAAATTGTACAAGTATTTTACCTACTTAATATTTTTCTTTCTTATTGTAATAATATGGGGAGTACAATTTTTGGAAAATAGTAGTGTTTGCATTGTACAGTATAATAGTTTGCAAAAAAAGGATGATTATCCTAGTTAAGGAGAAATAAGGTAAGTGTTAATTTACAAAATTATTGGAATAAATGTTGACTTAGTAAGTTTTTATTTATATTATTTATGCCGTGCTTAATTAATTTTTTTGGGAGACGTGCTTAATTGGAGATTTGTTGAATAGATATATGTATTAAAGATTTTGAATTGATTAGAGAATTATTTAGGAATGTTTTTTACAATATTATTATATTGGTTATGTTGTTATTTTTCTTATTAATGAGGGTAGTAATGTAATTTAAGAGGTTGGACACCATTGTGCCCCCCTTCTCTTAATTATGTAATAGAGAATTGCTATAAGTCAAGATAATACAAATACACAACTTTTATAGAATTTTATTTACATTCACTTTCTAGATATAACCACACCAGTTTAAAGGCATATCATATGCATACTTAGCTTCKTCCACATAACAATATAAATGCAACAAATGAATATTTTATATTTTACAAAAAATATCTAATTGTTACGTTTATTTTGTCACAAAAAAAATTATTCAAACTTTTYCCATGRTGTAACTATTTATCTGGCTTATCATTATTTGACATATACTTCATGTGTTGRAGCTTAACATGTTGAATAAAAAAGTACTGTTCAAGTAATTAAGAAGAGCCACCCTSATCAACTGCCCTTTTAGCTTTATCTTTAAACTCTTTTGCTCTTATTCTTCTTGCTTTTCCCTTCTCTCCTTCATCCATAAGTTGGTCTATGGCATTCTTCAAARTTTCCCTCTCCACATGCWTACACCCCTTCATTTTGCTCCTCTCCCCATTGCATAGTGACCTCAACCCCGATTCAGACCCCTATCTCAWGCACWTGAACAATAAACTTCTCATTGTGGAATTGTTCAYCAAACATTGGCCAAATAATCATAGGTACACCGATACACACTCCTTCCAYTGTCGAGTTCCATRCACAATGAGTCAGAAACCCTCCAYTCATGYGATGAGATAAGATCAATACTTGAGGGGTCCACACTTCGATTATAAGTCCCCTTCCATAAACCCTATTTTCAAAGTTCTCATTTTGTTAGCCACTCCACTATTTCTTCATTGTAAATTTGAAATGAACATCTCTAATAATCCAAATAAATGGATAGTTTGATGCTTCAAGGCCTTTACCAAGCTCAATCAGTTGTTTAGGCATCAAATGACATAGGCTACCAAAACAAACGTATGCAACTGATCTCGGTTTCATTGAATCAAGCCATCTTATTTAATAATGACGTTGTTCGAATCTAATTTCTCATAAGTCATCTCCTGCATTAATAACTCCAATTTAYCATGCATGTTACACTATCAAAATTACTATAAATTAAAGGAGGAAAAAGATTGAGCTAGGAAAGCAACAAAAATAAGGAAGATAACTTATTTTATAAGTTGATGCAATATAAAGTAAGGTRATATGTGTACCATTTGGGAGCAAAGAGAGAYAGGTCCAACACACAAGACATTCCTAGTTACCGCCTTTTGGTATGACTTTACATACTCCKACTCAAGCTCTCCAAATGTGTTTACCAACACCCCATCGACAYACACTTGAGCTTATTCAAATTGATCGCGAATATCCTTGAGATCAATACCACCATCGCGGTGCATACTACTTCTCTTCATKATCTTTGGCAAWTGAGCATTAGTGAATTCTATTTCATCCGGGACATCGGGTACTAAAAATGGTTCATGATCAAATTTAGTCTTTTCATACACTTTGTGAAGCAGCATCATGTGAGACTGTGAGAGCARAAGAGAGTGAAGCAAGATATACTTTGGTAGGCAAACCTAGGAATATTAAACTTATGAGCAACATCTTTAGTCCTAGGAAGGCTAGAAATTATACAACGAGGCCTTGGGAACAACTTTCTATGTAACCATTCTAGTATTACAAATATTGTTATTTTAAAATACTAAAATGGAAAAGATTTAACTTGCCACTATTTTCAAAAAAATTTAAATTTAATACATACCATCAAATTATAAGATTGAATTAGTAAAAAGAATATTTTACACAATTCCCAACGTATCCTGACTTCATCTTGTTACTCATCATTGTGAATGTAAATATGACATATACAGTTTCGCGGAAACAAGAAAAACATAAACAATAAATGATAACAAAAACTCCAAACATGGTTTATTATAAGATGATCAAGTACTAGGACTTACTTAAAACTGAATCAGGTTTGAAGACAACTTGAAAATCAATATGGGCATTAATACATTGGACCATACAATAATATGATAATATCATGTGTTATGTCATTAGTTCGTTTACAAAAGAAATTTTCTGTAATCAACTTTGAAGGAAAAAAAAGTAACCCTAATACCCTAAGTAAGGCACATTTAATCCATTGGGGTGATTTGATTATAGTAAAGCTAATCTATAAATTCGATCGGCTTCTCCAGCTAGGAAATTACAAATCGCTGCCCAATTAACTGTTACCTACGACGTACATTGATGATGATCAAAGTTTCGGTTCATCTAAAAATTCAAATGTGATACACTAAAAAAATACTCGAACTCAATGGATACTAAAAAATCAATATATAATCGACTAGCTCTAGCTACTGGAAATACAATATAATAGTCTCAAAAAGTGTATCTAATGTTTACTATGTTACTTAAAGGTGATGATCAAATTTAGTTCGGTTCATTGACGAGAATATAGAAGTATAACTCGATGATACATAAAAAAATAAATATAAAGATTCAGCACAAATTAATTTCCTAGAAGTGTTTCACACAAGCTTATTAGGAGGTCCAAATGTCAAACGGGTCAAGGTATGTCTATGCGCCACAAGGGAGTGCAAGTAGTTTCTCCACAAGTCCAAGGAAGTCATATTAAAACCACTGACATTGAGGAGGTATTGGTCCCAATTAGTTTTATTTAAGTGTCATTAATCATCTTAATATTTTAACAGGGAATTTATCGGCACAACACAATAATATGTAGTATAACATGAATTATTGATATTAATTTTTTCATTACAACGCTTTTCAATTATTTTAAACTAAATTATAACATTTTTAAGAGACATACATATAAAGAAATTCAACTAAAGTGAAGGTATTTCACATCGTTGTCTTTTCTTTACCAGCTTTTGCGTTTCTTATTAAACTATAACATTCATAGATTGTAGACAACTAATTGAACAATTAATTAAAGGGTTATGCTATATGTAGCCCTTAGGGCTACATATAAAAATCCAAAAATGGAAAAACATCAATTAAATAATCATTTATTACATCAATTAATGTTACAATTTCATCTTAAATTCATAAATTATTTCCATCAAGGTCTCTTACATGGGGCGAAGGCAAGTAGACATGGGCCACTTGTGTCCCATCTCCTCTTTGCAGACGATAGTTTACTCTTTGCTAGGGCAAACCGACGAGAATGCTTACTAATTGTTGAGTTACTCAACCAGTATGAGAAGGCATCGGGACAAAAAACTAATTTTGATAAGTCGGAAATTTCCTTTAGTAGAGGGGTAATGGAGGAGCAAAGGGAGGAATTACGAGTGTTGCTTAACATGCGTTGTGTGGAGAGATATGAAAAATATTTGGGAATTCCTAACATACTTGGTCGGTCTAAGAAGATAGTTTTTTCTGCCCTTCTTGATCGCATGGAAAAAAGTACAAGGGTGGAAGGAGAAACTTTTATCAAGAGCAGGAAAGGAGACCCTAATTAAATAAGTGATACAAGCCATTCCGACATATATCATGAGTGTGTACAAATTTCCAAGTGACTTGATTTCTAAAATCCACTCTTTAATTGCTAAATTTTGGTGGGGCAGCACTGAGGAGAAACGGCGGATACATTGGAAGAGTTGGGATTTTTTGTGTCAACCAAAGTGTATGGGGGGTATGGGATTCCGAGATGTGGAGGTTTTTAATGTGGCCATGTTAGGTCGTCAAGCTTGGCAGCTAGTCAAGGCCCCTGACACTTTGTTGGCTCGTGTTATGAAGGCAAAGTATTATCCACATTCCAATTTTTTGGACTCTTTCTTGGGGCTGCAAGGGGAGTCACTCTTGGTGTAGCATTTGGGGTGCCAAGGCACTACTGAAGGAGGGATTGGTTTGGAGGGTTGGTGATGGGAAGAAAATAAAAATATGGTCGGATCCTTGGGTGATGAATGAAGATGGAAAGTATGCTACTTCTGTGCTAACTGAAGGATTGGAACTGGTTTGTGACTTAATCAATGAGGATGCTAAGGAATGGGACTGTGAGCTGATCAAGGAAGTCTTCAATGAGAGGGATGCGGAGTGTATTATGTGTATCCCCTTGAGCATGCGTGAGATATCAGATGAGATGGTGTGGGCTTTCACCAAGGATGCTAATTATTCTGTTAAAACAGCTTATATGCTGGGCAAATGTTGTGACTTGGAAAGCTTTCATCGTGCTTGGGTTGAATTATAGGGTGTTAAGACCATTCCCAAAGTCCGACACTTTGTATGGCGATTATGTACTAATACCCTTCTCACGAAGCATCTGCTCAAGACGAGGCACTTGGTGGAGGATGATAGCTGTCCTTGGTGCAGCTCTACGGCAGAGACGACTTGGCATGCTTTCTTTGGGTGTGAACGAGTTATGGGCCTATGGAAAGACATGAGGTGCGAGACCATGGTGTGTGCGCAAGGGGAAACGGATTAGTGTGCACAGCTACTGATGCGGGTGCTAAGGATCCTTAGCACCCGCATCAGCTACTACTTTAGAAAAAGCTGGATCCGAAGGTATTACAATGTGGCCTTTATTTGCTTTGGGGGGGTGTGGTGTGACCGTAATTCTAAAATTTTCAATAATGTGGCTACCCCGAACTCGGTGCTGCTTGATAGAGTGGAACGTTGGATGGATGAATATGGTATGTATGCCTCTAAAATTTATGGTGGCTCTTTGGCTGGGTCTGGGTTCATTCGAAGGAGTTGGATTGCTCCGTCCCCCTGACGGTTTTGTGAAGATTAATGCGGATGTTGCAGTCTCCTCTGAAGGTTGGATAGGTTTGGGTGTGGTTGCTCGGGATTAGAAGGGTGATGTGATGTTTGCAGCTACGAGACGAGTACACGTTAGATGGCCTGTTCAAGTTGCGGAGGCGAAGGAGCTGTTGTGGGCAATTCATTTGGCTTGAAGGTTTGCGCTTGATTTCGTTAATTTCGAGTCGGATTGCCAAAGTATTATAGCAAGGCTTGCGAAGGAAGTGGTTCACCTCTCTGATTCGGATGTTATTCTCAATGATATTTTATCTCTTTGTAAAAGTTTTTCTTTTTTTTAGATGGAGTTTGTGGGTAGAGAAGGGAACAAAGTGGCACATCATCTTACCAGGTTTGTTCCACAAGGTGATCAACAAGTATGGGAGGAGCATGTTCCTCTTGCAATTGACTCGTTTGTACTTGCGGATAATTCTGAGCAATAATATTTGAGTACTCGAGTTACCCTTCCAAAAAAATAGTTAACATATTTAATGCTTATATGTAGCCCTTAGGGCTACATATCGCTTTTCTCTTAATTAAATGATTAGTTAGTTTCTTGAGTAATTTCGTGTGAGTATTAGGCCGAGAGGAAAATATATTTCATGGTAGTGTGGGTTAAGTGAGAGAAAAGGCGTTAAGTAATTTAATTGGATAAACTAAAGATAATATATATAATCTATCCCTTCTAAATTAAAACTCTCATCCCAACCCCCATGTGGCACAATCTCCCAACTTTTTCACAATTTCTCCTATTTCTTCATCTCTTCCTTTGCCACGTCATCTCTTCTTTCATCACTTAACGTCATTTATTTGTACGTTACGCATTTTAGCCATTTAGCTCCCTTAATTTCAATTGTAACATAAGGCTTTTTCAATTCACGTTCTTCCTCTTTTCTGATTCTCATTCATCTTCCCCTAATAAAAGTAGCTTATAAACTAAGACTTTAATGAGTTACACATCTACTATGTTGATCTACATAGATGTTGGGTCCCTTAGGTTTTGAGTGATGACAAATCAATACA
>SNQN01001843.1:0-52146 GCA_008642245.1 Bassia scoparia
GAAATTCTGGATGGCCTCTGCACCGGTACATTACCGAGTCAACCAAATAAGAGAAAAATGTTCGTACACCGAAAGCGGTAGAAATGGATAATCAATGGGTAGATGAAGGCTTGGAAATGCTCACTGCATCAATAAGCTTCCAAGGGCATTTAAAGAGACAAAGGCAACCTCAATAAAATACCCGTACCTCTAGATAGCACCATTTATCTTAATCTACACACATTAAATCATTCTCAACAAGCAACACTTGAGAGCATCTTACACTCTTTCTCTCTCTAACTTTCTTAGCATTTAATCCCCTAAATCCGTATTACTCAACATCGGAGGGGAGATAATCCCGATATCAGTATTCCTCTTATTCGTCTCTTCCGATGCATGTGCCTAAGGATGCGCTATCAGATCACGGATCCGTAGGTGCCTATAGGACCCAAAATCGTTCTACTTCAGCTCACACCTCAATCTGGTCTAACGCGGAGGACAGTGCTAATCCGGCCTTTCACATCCAATCATTCAATCAATTGTTAGCTCTCCCGACGGTAGTTTTCATTTGATATTGTGCAATATCTGTCACCATCTCTCAACCTTGCAGTCAGAAAAATATTGTGGCGACAGTCGCTGCGCGGCCCGACACTCTTGACACTTGGCTATGACATCTTGGCGCCGTGGCTGTCGGGGAGACAATCGATCACATGGTCTCTTTAGGATGATGACCATCATACACCTAAGCGAGGGAAACAGCTACTCATTCGCTATCGAGAAAGCGACGAGATTGTGTATCTGACTCATGGTGAGACACGCCTAACAGCACAATCCATCGTTAAATCATGCTTATCAAACCGATGGAACCTTGAAACTCAATGTGGGTGCTCAATGATCACTCTCCCTAATCATTAACGTTAGAGCAATGTATGCTCGCTAACCCCTGCAATGGTTCCTTCAAGGCATGAAATCAGCACCGAAGTCAGGGGAATGTTCTATCGGATCGTTTTATCGAAACAAACTCCCATTGGCATCTCTTGACGACTTTACAGTTGAGGAATGGGCCACCAACTCTACGGCATTTGAAAAAAGACAAGCGCTTCCGTTAAAAAGCTATGCAAAGCAGATAAAGGACGAAGTGAACGGTGATGAGGCACCGCTAAAGACTCAAACTTTGGATAAACATCACTACTCCATACACCAACTGAAAATCTATGTATCATGATCAAGAAATCCTACCCCTAAACAAGGTAATAAGAGTCAAGTTAGGAAGTATCACATTACTGCTTAAACCAACAATTTTCCCCAAGGTCACTTCCAACAAGGGACCATATCGCTTTGATGATAAGGAGATGAATGATGATGAAGTACCAACAAGACATGAACCGGAAGATGTTCAGAGCACTCATGAGAGGAAGAAGTTAGACCGTAAAGCTTTCTCTATGGCTGTTCGAGTCATCATCTAAAGGAAAAGGGAACAACTGAAAGTAAGGATGCCAGGAGATCATTGAGCGAAGAAAGCAGAGAAGCTAAGAAAGATACTCATATAGTGAGCATTCCTCTCAAAATTTTCTACTCCAATGTGCACGGACCCTTCCTCATCATTATCTTAGAACTCATGGTCATCCCATAGCACATCGGGGGCAGCCCATTGCCTCGACCCGCCAACATGAACCGTAGTTCAATCCCACAAAAGGTGGTGCTCTCAGAAACAAGAGTTGGACATCTATCCAAGGGATGAAGAGGAGATTGCAAGCGCTCTCCCTTATCGATAAAACTCATTTCTCCGCGTCAATCATGATGGCACCGCAAGCATAGAAGATTAAGTTCCCTTCAATCGATGCCTATGATGGCACCACGGATCTCGATGATGACTTGGCCAAAACACTAGTTTTCAATCATTAGTCCAGATAATAAGTGTATCTTAATTAATCATTGCTAAGAAGTCTTATATTCAATTYGTGTGTTGCATAACTTGTTAACTTGCACATATGACCCTAACCACGTATTAGAAGAGATCGAGTCCATGTGACGTGTAAACATTGTTTAGTACGCCTAAGATCATTTCTTACTAATTAAGACCTCATAACCTTAGCATAATACCCCGTACAAATGYCACCACAACATAGTATATAGTGGCATTTTTTATTAATGTCACTAGATAAACCCCACTAAAAAGGAAATTTGTTGTAGTGCTATTACAATATCACTCCTACTTATTTTACAAATCTTTTTGCATATGTTATTWATGTATTTTTTTTACAAACACCAAATTTTCACATATAAAGAATATAAAATTCAAAGCAAAAATTTTGCGTGCAATAAACATATTGTTGTTATAGAAACTTAGAAGCTCATTACAAATCACGCCTTATACACACACACACACACACACACACACACACACACACATACATATATGAGAAACAACTATTTTATATGTGAACAGAAGACGCCATACCTATGGGCACAGTAGGTCATGTGCCCCCCTCTCCATTAATGTTTTTTAAAAAAATCAGGAAGATTTCTTTAAAAAATATTTGTAAATATCATGCGCAAAACACCAATAGGGGAAGGGGAAAAGTTACAGAGGGGAAAAGAAAACATTTCATTTCACTTCCCACTCTCTTTTCTCTCTCTTCAAGTCTTCAATTATAATACCCTAATTTTGCAAACGATGAGTCGACAATGCAACCGCAACCGTCGTCGACTGCAGTTGTGTCACCGCCTACTATCGCATACCGTCGCATCATATCGTCGCCAGAGATGTGTATAAGAGACAGGTCTACAGGAACCAATCCTTAAGCAGCGGAAAGTAAATGTGAGAAATAAAAACACTAAGATTTAATGAGGTTCGACTTCTAATAAGTGTATGTCCTCCACTCACTCACTCTTTTATTAATCACCTCTGATTGACAAAAGAATACAATCATTCCGATTATGCACCTCTACACAACCAGATCCCCAACTTCCACCTATGGAAGTTCTACCCAATCACCAACTATGGTGATTCAAATGAACTTGATCCCCGACCAAGATCCCCAGCAAATTGGACTCACAACCTGCTCACTTAACAACACTTTGTCTCTCAAATACAAAATAGCCTTAATTCTTGGAATGAGAGTAAATTAAAACCTAAGTTTAATAATGGATTAATGCTAGGTCTTTCTTAGAGAGAGAGCTTTTGCAACTTTGATTCCCGTAAAAGCTCGTTCAAAAGTGTTAGGGTTTGTGTGCAGTAAGTCCTCTTAAGTAAGCCTTTGGTAAGTATATTGTATAAGATCATGAGGATATATTTTCCTTGGAAATAAGATAATATTTCACAGAAAATATATCCTACTGATTTTATTTGCAATCAATTAAAATCAGCTTATGAACTCAACAATATACTTTCCATACTTAAGAAACTTTCTTGTGCAATAACCCTTCCATCCGTTTATTTTCAAAATCAATTTTACGCGAAAATAAACTTTCCAAAAATACGGATGTTAGGAAGTAAACTTGAGAGGAATGGTCTGGAACTGWTCCCAAACTGTTCCAATCAACTCAATTTACTTGAAGTTGTCTATAACAAGTAACCGAGATTACTTATTATATCCAACTTACTTAACTCTCTAATACTGACCTTTATAGTGCATTTTGTCAATCCAAAACTACTTACATAACTAAGACCTAAAACTATAACTTTTGAAGGCTTGGTCTTCATGCAATCTTCGATATGTAGCTTCATAAGCTTCATTTTTACAACCTTTGAACTTGAGTCTTTTATCTGCACATGCAAACAGAACTTGCATATATAATTTAGTTCAAAGTGGTTTGTCATCATTCAAAACTGAAGGTAGGAACTCAACACTTACAACTAACGAAAAACTTAACGGTGTTACTATTTTTTATAATAACTTTTTTCCTCTTTCCCTTCACTTCTCATACCTACTTCTCACTCCTCTTGTTTGAGCTACTTCATCCCTTACTCCCTCCTCTTTTCTTTATCATCTTATGTCCAAGCAAATCAAAAACTTTGAAATTATAACCTCTTTAATTTTTAWTTGAAAATTATTTAAATCCATAATAATATCACCGAATTATGATGAGCCCAAAAAATAATCAAATTATGATGAACGCAGAAACTAAAACCACGCCAATATATTCCCCTTCGCCTTTTAGAATTCAACCCATAAAATTTTGAAGAACAGTGCTACTGGTAGGAGTAGTTCAACTGTTTCTCTTCATCATCTTTAACAAAAAGTCCCAAATTCGAACCCCTATACTCWAACACCCGAATTCCCAACCAAAATCAGATTGTTTAGAATTCAATGTTTTGATGCTTAGATTGTTTTAAACTATTAGATTTTCAAATTTAAATTCAATTTTGGGCGTTCTAATTTTTTTGGATTTCTAATTTTGGGGATTTGGGTTTTGGATTTAAGGTGGTGGCTTGCTATAGGTTTAGTTGCACCATTGTGCGTGTTGGTGGTTGTTGTGGTGGTTGTGCGCGATTGTTTAAAATGCAATGTTTTGATGCTTAGATTGTTTAAAATTGTTGGATTTCAAATCTAAATTCAATTTTGGGCGTTCAAAKTTTTCTGGATTTCCAATTTTGAGGATTTGGGTTGGGGATTTAAGATGTGGTGGCTTGCTACAGGTTCAGATGTGGTTGTTGGTGGAGGTTTTGGTGGCTACACGAGGGGTTATGCGTGGATGTCAAATTTCTGGTTCTAGTTCATCTGCAGTTTTGGTGGATTGCGATTATGGATGGCGAATTTTGGGTTGCAGTGGCATGTTGAGATCATGGGTTAGGGTTAGGGTTTGATTTTATGAATAATTTGTTTAGGAAAGTTAAATAAAACCACAAAAGTTGCAAGCAAATTGTTTATTATCAATGACAATCATGGTATTATGGAATCGTAGAGTTTAAAGAAAAGGAGAGATAATGAGGTTGAACAAGATGAAGGAAWAGAAGAAAACGGTTAWAAAAYTAYTGYCGTTAGTGATTTTGTTAGTAGTAAGGGCATTTGAGTCGAAACACCTAATTTCAGAGGCACGTGAGGTAGCTCGGAAAACACGGGGATWTATGAGTGAAATGACCATACCTCGGGAGTATGGGGAAATATCAGATTATTGAATATTGATGAATCATGGAATCATAGTAATTGAAGGTTTGATGTTGGGTTGTTTAATAAATTAATATGAAACATGTTATGTTTTATTATTTATGATATGTTGGTATTTTTTTATTTAATTTTCACACTTCGTATTTTCATTTTAATAATGGGCAATCTAATGTTGTTTTTATGGAAAAAATATTAATGTATTTGTGTAATTGAAGTTAGCTAGTTCGATTTAATTGATTTGTTGGTGTTTTATAAGTTAATTTTTGTTTTTTTATGAAAACATATGTAATTTGTGTTAATTATTTTGATTTAATTAATGTACTCCGTAAGTCGCATAAAATTGATTTTGGGCCAAATGTGTATGCTTATTTCATTTTATTTTGTGTTATTCCTAGAATGAAAAGAAGCCATTCAAGTAAGACTCCTGGCATTGCAAGTTTTTTGTTTCCAAAAAAGCTAACACTCCTCAAACTCAAACAAATGCAAAACCACCACTTCAAACAAGCGCACAAAATCAACAACACCTCAAACAAGTGAGCAAAATCAACCCCAATCTTAACCAAGTGAGCAAAAAGAACCTCAAATTAGTCATCAAGCATCCTCTCCATCAAATGATAACACTCACACTCCACAAAATCAAGATGATGGATCAAATCTTAGACCAACACTAAATACAATTAATGTTGACAAACTTCCACATGACCAAGGGCTATGAAGACTCCTTACGTCTTTTCATCCTGGTGATGTTGATATTGTCAGAAGGGCATACAATCAAAGAAAACCTTGTTAACTTGAAGATCATGACTTTCTTTTTAAGCCTTTTGGAGTGAAAATGCGACATTTGTGAAAGTATGGTTCGAAACTCATTAAACTTGGCCTGAATATAGTGTGGAGAAGAATACGACCATTTGTTATCCTTGCTATTTGTTCAAGAATGAATGTTCAATAGGAGGAGATGCTTTTGTCACAACAAGAAATTGGCGGWCGGTCGACCGATTATCATTCGGTAAGCTCGGTCGGATTATTGTTAGTCTGTAAAAATATTTTATCGACCGAAATTCGACCAAAACAAAAATAGAGGGAATGAGGATTTACCGACTGTCTCCTCCCTCCAATTTTGTTTTTGGYGCTAATTTGGTATACCGACCGACAAGCGGTCGGTAAAACCACTGGAAATAATWATAAAATATGAATAGAGCTGAACCAAAATAAGGACAGCTTTATTCCAGCTCATATAAACCAAAAAACAAAATCGACCGCACAAATCCATAGTTACAGCTCGGACACACAAATTGGCTGYCGTATGACTATAATTAGTGTTCATCACTGAACTATCAATAAGAAGACGAGAAACATAGCAGACACCTAATTTATCTGTTGGCTGAACAAGTAGGACTGAATTCTATGTGGTTCTTGCATGTACAATCAAATAATTTCAAAAAAATGATTGCTTTCACAGCCACAGGTAATTCATGTGTTTCTACAACGATAGAACTGCTTTCAGAGCATCCTTGATTTAGGGATACTTGAATGAGAAGCCTAACTCCTTGGCAGCAACTTCTGTCCTTCCAAAACCTGCAAGCATCCTTTATGTAGGGATACTTGAATGAGATGCCTAACTACTTGGAAGCACCTTCTGTCCTTCCAAAACTTGCAAGGATCCCATGCAAAATGTGATCAGCAACACAAAACCAGTAGGAAAAGTTGCGTTACTGACAACGATACATCATTACATAAGCAACCAAAAGGTGGAGGAAGACTGAAAAACACTGAAACTCATGCATATAGTGTATACAAAACAGAAGTAACAATGTCAAACCCTTAAACCCAAGATGATGGAGCCTAATTCACATTGAACACTGAAGCTATTCTTCATAGCATAGAACAACACATAATCAATGTTCAAATATTCACCTCTGCCAAGTAATCATTTTCTGAAGGGCTTTTCTCATCAAATACTCGCGTCTCACTTGTGCCTGCACACTTGAAGATATTAAAACTTTAGAAATTATTAATCAATATAACTCTAAGCACGGTCAAAATGCTTTATTATGAGTTTATGGCTATGCCAAGATACGTACATAGTCCTAGGCTCCTAGTATATCATACAAGTATATAACTGCCAAAGATGCACACACAATACAACCTAAGCTAGTACACATTTTATATTTCAATTCCAATTGCTATTCATAAATCATTATACAATCCATTTATACAGCTTTGATCAAAATGGAACAAAATCCCATTTTTAATAAGCCAAAGTGAATTTCACATTTCACAATTTTCATTTCTSATTAACCTTTACGCTGAAAATCAAAACTCAATAATCACAGGATAAAACAATCTCATAATCGTAAACAAATGATCACTTTATACAACCAATATAAATCAGTTAGTGCACAATTAATATAGTGGAATAGTTTCAAATTCTAATGTTCACAACTGGAATCAATGTTATAACATACAGGTGAAAAGCTATTAACTCAAAACGTGTTATTTCAGTGGATTCACAAACTGWAAGTAAGCATGTCACAAGAAGGCAATACAGGAATGTCATTTAGTTAAACACCATCTTAATACAACACACCCAAGAAAACTTAAAGTAGGAAAACAAAGCAAAATTGATGTGTTTTAAAAAAAGGACAAATAAAGAAGACACCCATAAATGTCCCGTCAAAATCCCAGCCCCAAGATAATCATAAGACACCACCCAAAAAATCACCTAATTCCCACCTAAAACAACTAATAAAATACAAGAAGTGACTCCACACAAGTGTCTATTAATGGATCAAGACTAACACAGAACACCCACAACGGAAACATTTTACAACCACAACATTATTCAACATATATCAATTTACCATCTATTGCAACTCAAAGGCATCTTTTGTTTTAATGATTACGATAAATTAAATTCAACTTAAAAGCGTGTGGACAAGAGGCATTATGATTATCTAAGAATCTAAAAAGTCATTGCGGAATTATTTCGATRCTTTTTTATATTCATTTCACACAAAAATTTGTTGTTTTATAGCTTATTTTATTAACTRTTTTCCTTCAAAGTAAAAATCACAAAAAAACAAAGTAAACATGCATGAAGAAAAAGTAAAAACAATCATTGAACAAAAAACTCCCTTATTTTGTCGGCAAACTTACTAACACAATCGAAACCCATAATCGTGAGGGGAAAAATCCAATAAAATTCAAAAATTTACAATAAAACAAAATCAAAGATTTAATTTTCAAAGCTTATATGAAAATTCTTTCACCCGCACTGCAGGAGTTAGGTGGATCCTTGAGCTCCTTCAAGATTCTCTTCGATGCCATTTCAACAAACCCCTATCTCTTGGAAAACACGATAAATACAGTTATCCCTCCAATAGATTCAACCTAAAACAACAATCGAACAACGAAATCACAAATAAACCACAAGATTAGCAACGAATTTCAACTGTACGAATTCGAAATAGAGAAAACCCTATTTTTCGGAAAATCGATTCGAAAAAAACCTAATTGAAATGATCGGTGATTGAATCAACAATTGAGATACAAAACGCTAAAAGAACGAACYGAAACAAAAAAAGAGGAGAATTGAGATTAAATAATACGAACCGAAAAAGGATGAAAGTGATGATGAGATTTGAGAAGATGGACACGACGAGCAGCAGGGGGCGCGACTCCGACGAGCAGCAGGGGGCGTGACTCCGACGAGCAGCAATAGGGGCGTGACAGGAATGAAAGAAAGGGAGAATGAGAAAGAGGGAAAAAGAAAGAGGAGAAAAGGAATGTAGCCAGAGTGGGGGATAAGGCGGATGGAGTCGCCGGAGTGAGTGAGAGTGAGGGTGAGGGTTTGAGAGTGGAGGTGATCATGGGCTGGGCCGAGCTGGGTTCAGGCCGGGCTTGGCCTAAAATATAGGCCCTTTAATCGGGCCGGTTCAGGCCTAATGTTTGTGTCCGAAGTCCGAAAAATAAGAGCGGGCCAAGTGGGCTTTTCGGGCCGGGCCCAAATTTTTAACCAAAATGCATAAATTTTGATCGCCAAAGCTCGGAAAAAAAATGAAAATTTCGAGCCCGGCTCGAATTCGGGCTGAAAAAGTTGTGACCAAAGCCTGCAAAATTTTGGGCCGGGCTCTATATGATCACCTCAATTTGAGAGTGAGGGTGAGGGTATGAATTCTAAGAACAAAAGAAAATGGTTTGGGGTTTAGTCAGGAGGGAGAAAGAAAAGGGGGAAATAAAAATTTCGCGAAAAAAGGCCCACCACCCGATTTTGATTTCGGTTACCGACCGAAATGATTTTTGGTCRGTAAAGCTATTATTCGGTCGGTGTCGGTCGGTATTACCGACAAAAAAATTTTGGTCGATAAATTTGGTCGGCCGTATGCAAATTTTTTGTTATGTGTTTYTAAAGGATTTAGAGGTTGGAGTAGGACTGAATATTTGTTCAAGCATGTTGGTGGGCATAAGAGTGCTCACTATCAAGCAATGGGAAGGTTAGAAGACATCACAAACCAAAACGTTTTTATTGTGACTTGTATGGTTGAACAAATGGAGTCAATGACAAGTGCTTATAAAATACATTTAGAGGCTTCAATTAATTGTTTGAAGTGGCTTCTAAAAAAAGGTTTGCCATTTCGTGGTCACGATTAAAAAGAAACTTCTTTCAATAGAGATAACTTTCTTGAACTTCTAAAGGTGCATTCTGATCATAACCGAGATTACTTAAAATTTGTTCTTAAAAAAGCACCAGCCAATTGTCAACTAACATCTCCTAAAATACAAAGAGACATAATTAATGCTTGTGCTAAGGAGACAACCAAAGCAGTATTGGATGATCTTGATGATGGTTATTTTTATATCCTTGTTGRTGAGTCTGCAGATATTTCATATAAAGAGCAATTGGCTCTTATGTTTGAGATATGTCAATAATAGAGGAGAAATTAATGAGCATTTTCTTGGTATTGTTCATGTTGCTAATGCTAGTTCTTTTACTCTTAAAATACCCYAATTTTGGACCGGACCGGACCGAAAGACCGGAATTATTATTATAATATATACATTTATTTATTTATTTTCTAAAAAAACAAGTAAATGTGTAATACACTGATACYGCTAATTAGCTAAACTCCCCAAAACATTTCTTCACAATTCACATCTCTCACTAAAACCCTCCTTTACTTCTCATAGTCCAAGGACTCACTCTCGCTTGGTATTTTAAAGAAATTCYAGATTTTAAAAAAGCTATTGCAGTGGGATTGAATCAATTATTTAATTTTGTTATTTTTTCGGGTTTAATTGGTTTAAATTGATTTGTTGGCTAAAATGAATCATTTTTTAAGGATAGCACTCACTGTATTCCATTTTTGATACAAATCATATATTGATATTGTGATATGTAAAGTGTAACATGATGATGTGTTGTTAGAAACTTTTTGTTTAATTTTATTACTTTGAATATTATGTTAGAAGATGAATTTGATTCTTATAGAGTTATACTGATTCATGAGGTACTATTAATATCTTTTCTTCTCTTTCAGATTGCTGTGCTGCCAAAGAATTTTTTTTACACATTTTTCTTTWAAAAAAAACAGGTCCAACAGGTCTAAAACCGGACCGGACCTGAATTTTTAGATCCGGTCCAGGTCCTTACAATTTAAGAATTTCGGTCTTTCGGTCCGGTTCTGGACCGGTGCTCAGCCCTATTCGTARGTCGTGAGTTCGACTCAGTTTGTAGCTCAATTCGTGGCCCACACTAATTATCTAGTCCTATAGAAAAATCTTATATTACTTTTATAATATTTTTTACCTACATTCTTTTCTAAAACTTCAATTTGGGTATAAGGGTTTGTTGAGAGCACATATATTCATGGGATTCTCCATATCTCTCTATCCTCATCTCATTAGTCCACATCATTTTCTACTAACTTCATTTATGAACCTTCACATCTTATAATTTCATACCCACATTTATGAACCTCCCCATTTACTAGGGTAAATCCTAGTTGATCCACTGGATGAACTTCCTACGTCAACCAAGTGGCAAATTTGTAATTTATAAATTACAAGAATATTTCCATTGGATTGATTTTGGAAGTCAATCCAGTGGCAAGATTTAAATTTATAAATTACAAGATTGTCACTGAATTGTCTTCCTAAAGCAATTCAACGGATCAACTAGGTATACCTCCATTTGCTTTCTTTCTCCTATTTTTATACCCCATCACATTTTAGCCCTCCAATTATGCATGGAATAAGAACACGAGACCCACATTTATTTATTAAAAAAGGAAAAAAATAATGGGAAGGTCCCACATGAATGAAGATGGGAAGGTCCCCTTTAGTATAGCCTTCACATAATTTTTGATGAGATACGAAGCAATCCACATTCATGGGAAGCTCCACTAATGCCAAATTTGTGAAATGAGGACCTACCAATCCCATGAATGTGGATGCTGAATGTGGATGCTCTAAACTTAGAGCATCCACATTCATGGGGAGGGAAGCTCCCCAATTCACAAATTTGACATTTTGTTGACCTTCCCGTGAATGTGGATTGCTTCTCATCTCATAAAAAATTAAGTGGAAGTTAATCCAAAAGGGACCATCCTATCCCATTTATTTGTGAGCCCCTTTTCTTTTTTCCTTTTTTTACACAACAAGAATCTCGGTAATTTCCGTCAACCTTAAAGCAGTCAGTATTTTTAATTTTAACAACTGTTTCTATGGCGGTCGATAAAATGCGTCGTTAAAAACGCGAATTCTTGATGTGTTAATAAATTGATGTGGGTCCTATTCCAATTAAAAATTTACATGGATGTGGAAAAGTTAGAGGGAGAAAATATGGCAAGGTATGAAGAATAGAAGAGAGAAAGTAAATGGGGAGCCCCATGAATGTGGGTATGAAATTGTAAGATGGGAAGGTTTACAAATGGAGTTAATGGTCGGAAAGTGATGTGGACTAATGAGGTGATGAGGAGAAAGATTAATGGGGAGTCCCATGAATGTGGATGCTTTTATTATAAAATTTCTTGCCCAGATTCGTTTTCCGAAATTTCAATGCGGGAATGTGAGTTTGTCTATTTTTCTAACAATGAAAAATATTGTGCTACACTTATAACAAGAAAATTGATAATTATACCCCAAACTCCTGATGGCTTTGAACAAGGACCCAAAAGCTGTATATATTTGATAAAATCAAACATTAATCATTGTTTTATACGAAGTACTTTTATGTGTGATTTTGTCATGTATTGACAAATCATTTCCATTTTATGATGTATAATACTCCTTAATGTCTTAAACACAACAAAGGCGATCATTTAGGGCCCGAACCAGTCTAAATCTCTCTGAAAAAGTGAAGATTCGGGCAATAAAAAATATGCTATTTTAGTTAAAAGTCCGAACCCGGCTCGTTAAACTTGCAATGACCGACAATGCTCGCACTTTTTTGGGTTTGGGTATAATCTTTTGCATACAAGCTCGCCCGACCCACCCATTTGACTATCTCTGAAACATAGTTATGTATAACATTACCCTTATAACATCGTAAGTTATATCATACAAGCTCGCCCCTTCCYATAATAATGCCTATAGTAATACATTGCTAACTTTTTATTGTGTGTGATATGCAATGTAAAACTATTAAATTGAAAATTATTTGATGATTATTGACTCACTGATAGCGAACTATGTTGTTTAGTTAATAACAATAATTTTTTTTGAAAACCATTTCAAATAGATAGCAATTTTCCTAATAATGGACAATCAAAATAAATGTTAACTTTGAAACCTATATTAATTGATAAAATAATGTTTATGTCAAGTTTTTTGAATTTTGAAATAATTAATTATGGTTGATTTTTTTWAAAAAATTTAATATTGCTTTATATATTAAGAATTAATATTATATTTAATAAGGGGYAAGGAGATAATTATAAGAACACCTCTGAACCTGAATCTCAAACAATCCAACCTGCTGCAAGAACTAGGAGAATAATCCAGACAGCCAATACTCAGGCAACATAGCATCAGTTCTAGATAGAGAATAGTGGCCCCCAATGCCTGACATCCCACTCTGGCTCCGCAACCTATGAAGAGAAGCGTTGAGAGGCCTGCTAGGAACAAAACATTGGAGGAGGGTGAACAGAGGAAAGGCAAAAGGAGCACCATCATCCAATGCAGCAACTTCAACGCATATGGACACAACAAAAATCACTGCAAAGGAGGCCCAACAGCAAAGGAAATGGCTCAGCAGCAAGGAAAAGAAGTTCCTCAAAAACCTAAGGGCAAGCAAGGAAAAAAGAAAAAAGGGCTAAGCTAAGAGTTAAATTGACATACAAAGCAACTTAATTGACATGCTGGCCAATTGTATTAGACCATTAGAGAATGCCTCTCGTGAAGGCGTGAAGCAAGTACTGCAAAAAACTAATCAAAAAAGAAGAAAAATGCAGGTGCAAGTACAAGTCAAGCAGATCATTTCAATGAGCAACCTAATGATGATGCAATTGATGACTTCTTTTATGAACTCATGAAGTCCTATCCATTTTTATAACCAACTAGCARCCAACCAGCAGTGAGCCAAAACAACCTCAGTCAAGCATCATCAAGCAACCCAACTCTGAATACACCAATGAGTCCTAGGACTGCTGCAATCATGAAGAAGCAGACTAAACCTTGGACTTCATGTCTACCATCTTACTACCTTTGCTCAATTGTGTAAAGTGGATATGTCATCCAACTTTGTTTTTTGTTTACATGTTTAAAGTGGATATGTTATCCAACTTTGTTTTTGGTTTACATCTTTGAAGTGGATATGAATTCCAACTTGCAACCTTTATGGATTTAAGTTAACATGCATTTGAACAGATGTCAACTTTGTTGTGTTTTGCAATTTAAACTGAATATCTATTCCAACTTGGTTTTTTTTGGATTTCAATTTGGGAATCAGATATTCAATTTGTACTCCACAATATCAGATTTCTCATTTGTTCATTGAAAAAGGAGAGAAAATTGATATTAAAATGCAATACAGAGTACACAAATAAACAAAAGTGATAAAGGATTTCATTGCACTACTTTAATTCTGATACATTGAAAAACCATCATACATGAAATGAAGTGAAATTAAGTTAACCAAAAACCTAACATTTGCTTTAAACCAACAACAACTAAACCCTAAAACCAAAATTAAATACCAACCAAACTGAAATCAATAACAAACAATTACAATTTCAGAATAATTGCTAATAGCACAAACCCTAAAACCAAATTTTTTGTAAATTCCCTTTGTGAAACAACCAATTTAGTCATCTTCTCCTTCAATGCAAGAATCTAGATTTTCAATTCAATGGAATTACCACCCGATTCTTCAATTGAAACTGCATTTTGAGCACCACCAATCCACACCATGGTTTCAGGTTCAACCTAGTCAAAATGCTTGCATATCTCACACTTCCAATGCGCCTTACTGGGATTCAAAGAAGAATTCGAAACATGTAGCTTGCAATCTAATGGAGGAACACATTTACACTTTGGAGCAATGAAATCCCACTTGTAGGTGGACAATTTCGAGAAAGAATGAGAGAAGGAAGCTGAGGTATTCATTACAACAGGCAAGAGAGAAGTAGAAAGATTAAGGAAGAAGATGAAGCTAAGTATATATTAAGGAGAAAGAGTGGGATTATCAGGGTTTAAAGGGAGAAAGAGGTGTCAAAAAAAATTAACAACTAATCAAGGGTTAAAGTACTAACCCAAGAGGATTACTATTCATTAAATGATGCCAAGCGGTGGGCATAGGTAGGAAGTTTCAAAAACCTTGGATACAGCTTGGAAAGTGTCAAACCTCAAGGGTATGGCTTAGAATTTCCCTAACATTTTTAAAAACAACATCCTTAACACTATATTATTTTCATAATCTCAATTTGCTTTGTTTTCTTAAGGGAAAATTCCCCAGAATAATCCAACCTTTGCCATGTATTCTATAAATAAGTTAATCTTTTAAAAATCCTACGATAAGTCAAGCTTGTAGCATCATTTTCTTGTAATAAGTCAATTTACCTATAACTTTATTAATAGGTTAAAAATTACATTTATTCTTTTTTTATATTAAAAAATGTAAGAAAACACAATCTTACATAGCAGTACAATGCTACCACGACACCACCAGGCCACCACGAACTACACGAACCACAACACCACCACCCGACACTCGCACACCACCCACAACAGCAATCATGAACACACCACCACTCCAACACGCCACAAACCACAACACTACCCACTAACGCACAATACCAATTACCTACACACACCCAAATTACATAATTTYATAATCATCCTATCTTTCACCTTCGATCACTGATTATTGGGCCACAAAACCTACAACATTGATGAATCACATCAGATGTCTTCGTTTGGCACATCCTTACAAAGACTTAGTTGTAATGTTTGAAATGCGCAAGCACTTTGATTGTGAGAAATGGGTCGACATTCAAACTGCTAAGCTTCTTAGCAACGATCATCGTCCTCATGAATTTCATGATTTGTTTTTCCCTTTTTTAATAATCCATTTTTTAGAGGGGTTTTACTTTAGTGGGTGGGATGTTTAATTGATGATGTTCAATTCTTTGACATGCTTTATTTGGTTTTAGGTCCAAGAAGGAAGCGGTGGTACGTGGGACTRTGGGAGGAGGAGGGGTGATATGGTGGTTAGTTGTGAATAGGATAGAGAAGGTTGGGATGAAGAGGAAGAAAAAAATTAAATTAAAAAAACAATCATATTGCAACACTTGGCTAGTTACCTTCTAGATCAGGTCACCAATGTCAAATAACAAGAAAATAATGCTACAAGCTAGGTTAACTTACCATGGGATTTTTAAAAGGTTAATTTATTTATAAAATACGGGGTAAAGGTTGGATTATTGTAGGAAATTTTTCCTTCTCTTAATTGTAATAGTATTCGATTTAAGCATAGTAATATTGTGCTTTTAGTTCGATGATCTTATGAGTTGTACCCTTTATGTAAATTGTAAGTTACTACTCCATGCATACTAATAGTACTCGTATTTACTACACTTGGTATTATAGTATGTTTATTTATTTTGTTAATAAAAAGTAAATTAGAGGAAACATTTAATTTTAAAAAAATGTACTCCCTCCGTTTTTTTATTAGATATTCCATACTAATTTGGCAAGGAGTTTAAGAGTTGAATAAGTTAGATAAAATAGATGAGTAAGTTAGGTAAAAGATAGAGGTGATCAAAGTGCGGGTCGGGCCGGGCTAAGAAAGAAATTTGTTGCCCATGTGTGTGGGCCGGGCTTGGATGCGGGCTAATAAATCTTGTCTAAACCCGCAAAAAATAGTGCGGGCCGTCCAAAAAAATCAACTCAATCGCGGGCCACTTTTCTTTTCCCAAGCCTGCTCAAATCTTTTTAAAATGCGGGTCGGATCAGACCGGGTCCAATTGTGGGCCGAAATATTGTTACCCAAACCCCCATTTTTTGTGGGCGGGTCAAGGCGGGCTTGTGGGCCGGGCCATTCATGATCACCTCTAGTAAAAAGAGTAAATGTGTGAATGAAATTTTTTGGGAAAAAGTAATTTTGGGTGAGTAGATAGGGTAAAGTAATGAAAGTTGACTTTAAAAAGGAGTAATTCATTAATATTAGAGTAAATAAAGTAGGTAAAAAGTAAAAAAGTTATTTTTAGATTGGTTTGAAACAACTAATTAAAAACATGCCAAAATGAAAAGTGAAACAACTAAAAAAAGAATATTTTTAAAAATAATTTTTGAATTTTTCTACACGGTACCCCTGAATAAACACATTTTCTACAATATACCCCCATTTTTTTACCCTTATTATTATACCCCTGAATTATATAACCATTATACATTATAACCTTTGTGGTTAAATTTAACCATACATGGTTAAGTTCATTATTATTTTTATTTTAAAAAAACACAAATAATTAAAACAACCACCCAACCCCACCCCTAATCCTCCCATAACCACCACCACCACCCATCATCACCAACACAAATGCCCCTCACCAACACCGTCGCTTATTACCCTTACAACCACCCTAGAACCCCTGCCTCAAACCCCACCCTCASCATCGTCGCAGCCTCGCGAACCACTACTCCTCCCACCACCTTYGCGAACTGCCCACCCTCACGAACCTCCAACCACGCACGAACACCMCAAATCAAAACCCYAAAATTYGCGAAAAAGTCAACCCTAATTTCACAATTCGAACCCTAAGCTAATTCGAAGAATGCAATTGAAAACATTATTTTGCAATTAAACTACAAACGAATCAAAGCCYTAAGTTGATTTTCGAATTGATTTAAGGGTTTTGAATTGAGTTTGGAAGTGATTTATGGGTTTCGAAGGGGTGGTGRTGCGGTGGCGGTGTTGAACCCTAGTTTTGATGAATGAATAAACAAACAAAAGCAAACTCATGTGTTTATAWATAATGTGTGTGTTAGATGCGATTTACAGGAAATATGTCTTGAAAGTCATAATGAAGTTAGGATCATCCAAAGACTGGAAAGGGAGCTTCTGTGATTTTGAAAACTGAAGAGTTCAAGGAAGAAACTCAAGTACAAGGAACTCGAGTCCCTTGGTGAATCAAGATTCGAGACCTACTGGTGATTCGATATTAGAAGCATCAGGGTATAATAAGTTTAGAATTTTTATATTTTAGGCTTATTGTAAGTTTAGCATTATTGTGTGGAAATATGACTCAATAAAATATAAGGCATAAAATCGGATTTAAGAAAGGAATTTTATTAAAAGATATAAATTAAGGATAAGTGTTAAAAAGATATCTTTAAGCAATAAATAAATCCTAGATAGTTGATTTTCGAATAAAATCTTTTTAAACCTTCCAGTTTTATCTTGTTAGAATTAATTTATGAAAATTCCAATTTTACCTTATTATATTTTATAAAATTATTTTTCGGCAAAAATATTTTCGGTGAAAAATATCTTAACTGATTTGAGAAAATTAAGGAAATAAAAACGTGTGAATAGCTGGTGCCTAAGGCTTGATCCTCAAGGCAAAATTAGTTGAGAAATTTAAGGGACAAACGACTATAATTCACSGATTAATAGAGCGTGTGCAATATGGACGTGCATGCCAAGTTCCACTAAGACATGACTTCCTAGTTAGTAGGAAGTGATGTATAGTGGACTTACTGCTTCCATTCCACGTACAATATTGATCTATAATTACATAGAAGCAAATCAGTTTAACACACACTTGAGCATAAAAAGAAATTGAGTCATTCCTACACACAATTGCTAAACAATTTTAGTTTACAAATCGAGTTGTAATTGCTTCAAGTAGAGTTGTTACTTGAAGAGGGCTTTGGGTTGAGAGTTAATCCAGAGAGGCTTGTAAGAGAGWTTAGCTTACAAGAGTGTGAGTGCTCAATCAACAGAGGGGTTGTTGAGAGGCTTTCGAGTTCGAAAGGAACTAGGAAGAGGTCTTAGATTGTACTAGGTGTGGTATCCGAAATAATCTAAGAAGAAATCCTGTGTGGTATCAGGTCACAGTTTTATCTCTTGACAAGTTGTCAAGGAGAKTYWTKTGTTTGTGAAAACTCGCATCTCGTGTTCCTTTACTTTCAGTTTTAAATTCCGCAAAAAGCTCAAGTTTCTTTAAGTTACAATTCACCTACCCAACGTCCGCCTCCTACTGGAAGAATCGGATGGAGATCTTTATCAAAGACGAAAATTATCAAGTATGGAGAATTATTGAAGCTGGTGATTTTGTTGTCACCAAAACTAATGCTGAAATGGAGGTAATCCCTAAACCCATCTCAAAATATGACAAAGATGACTATGATAAGATGGAGATCAATGCACTTGTTGTCAACTTCCGTCACTATGGACTTGGACCACATGAACACAATCGTGTCATGGGRTGCAAGAATGCTAAGGAGATTTGGGATTTACTTCAAATCACTCATGAAGGTACAAATGAGATTAAGAGATCCAAAATCGATCTCTTGATGKAAAAGTACGAGAGGTTTGAAATGATACCCAAAGAAACTATTTAAGAAATGCTCACTCGTTTTACAAATATTATTAATGAATTAGTTTCTCTAGGAAAGCAAATCCCAGTTGATGAATAGGTGAGGAAAGTCCWTCGAAGTCTTCCTCAAGATGAAAGATGGAGAGCTAAGGTCACAGCCTTGCAAGAAACTAAGGATTTCACTAATTTTAATATCGAGCAACTTGCAGGTTCTCTTATGACCCATGAGTTGCACTTAAGCTCAAGCAGCTATAGTGAAACCCACAAGGCCACACAACAAGAATTCGCGTTATTAACAACTGATTCTACCGACCGTCAAAAAAACGGTCGGAAAATGTCATATTACCGACCGTTTTTTGTTGGATGCAATTTATCGACTGTTTTGTTAGATTTACCGACCGTTTTTTAAATTGGATGGAAATTACCGTCCGTTTTCCAATTYTACCGACCGCTGTACGGTCGGYATTGTGGTCAAAATTTTTATTTGACTTGAGAATAAAATTTACGGACCGCCAACGTGTGCTTAACGATCGTTGGCGATCGGTAATTTGTGTTTATTGAAATTTTTTTTCGACCACATGGGTCGTGGGCTCGTGGCACTCGTGGGCCATGGCCACAAATTAAACAACTCACTCTTTTTTTTCGTTTTATTCACTCATAATTCAACCCATTCACTCTCTCACTCCTTCATTTTCCTCAATCACTTTCTCTCTCCTAATTTTCTCCTCCTTCTTCTSTGAGTTCCCTCATAAGAACCACCACACACCACCCTCTTCCCCCGCCTCTCCCTCGCGACACCACACCACAACCTTCTCTCCCAGCAACCACGACGCACCTTGGCGAGCAACTGCGACCACCACCATCGATTACTGGGTTTTCTTTTTACTGGGTTTTCTTTGTATTTTTTAACCCGATGTTTCCAGCTCGATTTTGTTTGTGTTTTTGTTCGTTGCTTTCAATTTTTTTGTGTTTTTGCTCGTTCCTTTCGATTTTTTGGTTTTCTATTTAAATTTTAGGAGTTTTTTTTTTCAAATTGGAGATTATTTTATTTTAGATCTAGGGTTTTTTTTGGCGTTTTCATGGGTCTTTCTAGTAGTTTTTTGTCTTCTGATCTTGTTTTCGTGTTTTGGGGTTTTCGAATCGCGCCCTCGCCTCGCCACCGCTGCGCCGTTGCCGAGGTTTCGCCGCTCCGGCGCCGCGCCAATAAAAATGGTAAGCCGCCTTTTATTTTTTAGATCTAGGTTTTTCATTGTTATTAGATTTTCTCTTTTGTTTTTTTAAAACATTTCTGGGTTTCAATTTTGTCAAATTATTTTTCGATTTTTATTTTCTGATTTTTTTGATTTTTTTAAGTTTTTAATTTTTGTTGGGGTAAAAAAATTCATATTTCTAATTTCCTCATAAAAATTCCAGATTGTGTCCCCATTTCCTTTTGATTTTTTTCTTCAATTATTCGGTTTATTTTAATTCCAGATCTCGTTTTTTTAATTCATTTTATTTTCCTGAATTTTCTATATCTTGATTTTTTTTTCTACAATTCGTTTTTTTCTTGAATTTTCCAGATGTTGAATTTTTATTTTTACGTTTCGTTTTTTCACCTTGATTTCCAGATCTTGATTTTTTTTCTCAAATCGTTTTTCTTCTTCATGATGTCCCTGTTTTKATTTTTGTTTACACAATTTCAGTTTTTTGTTTTCATTTTGTTTTTATTTTGTTGGTTTCTTATTCTGTTTTTTTGTTTCAATTRGTTGATTCTTTTTTGTTTCAATTTGTTAACTTCGTTCGTTTGATTTTTTTTTTATTGATCTTTGTATCTAGTTTTTTTTCCAGTTGATTTTAGTTCTAGGTTTTTTGATTTATGTGTGTTTTTTGTGTTATTTTCCAGAATTTTATTTTGATTTTTAGTTTGTTAATTTTTGTGTTATTTTTTGCAGATTGAAGTTGAAGATATATTAGTTTCTTGAGTGAAAGAAAGATTGAATTTAGTTGAAGATTAAAGTTGTAGAAGTAAACTAAAGTTGTAAAAGTAAATTAGTTGAATTTATTATTTACGAAGTAGCTTGATAAATGTTAAAAAAGTTATTGTAAAGGTATTATTTACGGAGTATGGCTTGATTTAATATAAAGTTGTAAAATTAAATACTCTATGGTTGTGATTTATTTTGGCTCAAGTGTTACAAAGTTGTCAGTGACTTCTCTGACAGCTTTTTTTTTATTTTATACTCCCTCCGTTACGTATTACTTGAAACAGTTTCCATAAATGGTTGTTACATATTACTTGAAACAATTCCCTCTTTTTCCATTTTTAGTAACTTTTTTTCTACTTTATTCATTTTTCCAATACTTTTCTCTCTTACTTTTTCCTAATCTTACACCAACTCATTATTTTATTCATTTCCTCTCTCTTACTTTTTTCTAATCTTATACCCATTCATTACTTTATTCCTTTTCTCTCTTTTACTTTATTMTAATCATATACCTTTATCTACAATTAACAAATTTTGTCTRGAAAATCYCCCTAGTTCAATTGTTACTAGTAATACGTAATGGAGGGAGTATAAATAATTTACCGACCGCTACTTTTGAATTTTAAGCGGTCGGTAACAATCAAAAGTTGACTTTTGCCGACTGCTAAAGGGGTCGGTAATCATAAAATGCCATATTTATTCGAATAAAAAATTGAACTTATAGCTGATTTCCGACCGCTAACGGTCGCAAATGTGCTACATTACCGACCGTTTGGCGGTCGGTAATCTGCGACCATCGCAAACGGTCGGTAAATTGCGTCCATTTCAAACGGACGCAAATCAACGTCTGTTTCTTAAAACGGTCGGTAATTACGGTCGGTAAACCATAAATTACCGACCATACAAATACCGACCGTCGGTTACCGACCCTAAACGGTCGGTAAACCCATTACCGATCGTTCCCGCGTTTTTACCGACCGTTTTTGGTTTGTTTCAGACGGTCGGTAAAGGCTAGTTTTCTTGTTGTGCTAGGAACATAGCTCTCAAGGCTGATGAGACAGAAGAATCTGAAGTTGATGATGAGGAGGCTGCCATGCTGGTAAGACGTTTTAAACATATGTTTAAACCTAACAAATCTAAAGGTTTTGTTAAAAGAGCAGGTACCTCAAAGAATGAGCATCCATGCCATAGATGTGGTGCTCCCGATCACTGGATTAAGGACTGTCCCATAGCTATTGCTGAAAAAGGAAAAGGGAAGACCAAGGAACAGGAAAGGGAACTAAAAACTCCTTTAACAAGACTGATATGAGGAAAGCCATGTTAGTTGCATGGGGAGACTTCGAGACTGAAGGGGATGATCAAGACCAAAATGAAAGTGAAACAGCCAATATTTGTCTCATGGCAATGACTGAAGAAACTCAATCTCGTGAGGTATTTCCCAATCCCCAAAACTTAATGACTTTCTCTAAATCAGCTTTGGTTGATTTAGTTTTGGCTTATGATGATGATTGGAGAGTAGTCACTAAAAGCTTAACTGAAACTGAAAAAGGTTTAGAAATTGCCCGGGAACACAGTGCTTGGATTGAAAATCAAAGGACTGATGTTCAGGGAAAATTCTTTGAACTTTTCGATAAGAACCGTCTCTTGAAGGAACTTATGGAAAAGATCAAATATGGTAACATTATGTTAAATATAGAATTGACTCAATATAAACTCATGTGTACTGATCTGAATGCTCCAAGTTCCTCCAATCATACTTTTAACAAAGACTTTGAAAAACTCAAGATGGAACTTGAGGAACTAAAATTTGACAAACTCAAATTGGAGAAGGAACTTGAGGCACGAAAGAACATAGATGTTCATTAGTACACCGTGCCAAAATGGATCGAGAATGCTCAAACCAAAAGAACTGAAGGCTTAGGCTATGTTCGTGTTAAGCATAAAGGAAAGCAGAAAAAGTATGTTGATTTACCTAGCAGTAAGATTTGTACCTTTTGTGGTAKAACTRGTCACTACGAACCAGACTACAACAAGAAACAAATTGCAATGAAACATAACGTTAAACAAGTTTGGGTAAAGAAACAGGACACTACTTCTTCTTCAAAGGAACCCGAGGAAACYAGGGTTCCTCGTACTGACCCTTAAGTTCTTTTGCAGGTTCTAGTGAGGCGGAAAAACTCATGGTACCTTGACAGTGAGATAAATCTAAATTTCTCTCACTAGAAACCTATGAAGGTGGAACTGTGACTTTTGGAGATAACAAGAAAGGTGAGATAATCGCCAAAGGTAAAGTTGGTAAGTCGAGTTCCCACTGTATAGATAATGTATTTTTAGTCGAGGGTTTAAAGCATAATCTTTTAAGTATTTCTCAATTTTGTGATAAAGGAAACACAGTCAATTTCACTACTGAAAATTGCAAAATTATCAATAATCACACTGGACTCATTGTTCTTGAAGGAACTAGGAAAGGGAACACTTATACAATGGATCTCAATTCTGTCCCAAGGAACAATCTAACCTGTTTCAGTGTAATTGAGGATGATGCTTTAATTTGGCACAAACATTTTGGTCATGCTAGCTTCTCACATATGAACAAGTTGTATACAAAGAACTTGGTAGTTGGACTTCCAAGTGTCAAGTTCCCCAGCAAGTATATGTGTGATGCATGTGTGAATTAGAACTAATTCATATGGATCTCTGTGGTCCTATGAGAATTCAAAGTAGAAGTGGTAAAAGGTATGTTCTTGTTATTGTAGATGATTATTCTAAAATTCAAAGCAAACTCATGTTTATAACCCTAGTTTTGATGAATGAATAAACAAACAAAAGCAAACTCATGTGTTTATAAATRATGTGTGTTAGATGTGATTTACAGGAAATATGTCTTGAAAGTCTTAAKGAAGTTAGGATCATCCAAAGAGTGGAAAGGGAGCTTCTGTGATTTTGAAGACTGAAGAGTTCAAGGAAGAAACTCAAGTACAAGGAACTCGAGTCCCTTGGTGAATCAAGATTCGAGAGTGATTCGATATTAGAAGCATCATGGTATAATAAATTTAGAATTTTTATATTTTAGGCTTATTGTAAGTTTAGCATTATTGTGTGGAAATATGACTCAATAAAATATAAGGCATAAAATCGGATTTAATAAAGGAATTTTATTAAAAGATATAAATTAAGGATAAGTGTTAAAAARATATCTTTAAGCAATAAATAAATCCTAGGTAGTTGATTTTCGGATAAAATCTTTTTAAACCTTCCAGTTTTATCTTGTTAAAATTAATTTATGAAAATTCCAATTTTACCTTATTATATTTTATAAAATTGTTTTTCGGCAAAAAGATTTTTGGTGAAAAATATCTTAACWGATTTGAGAAAATTAAGGAAATAAAAACGTGTGAATAGCTGGTGCCTAAGGCTTGATCCTCAAGGCAAAATTAGTTGAGAAATTTAAGGGACAAACGACTATAATTCACBGATTAATAGAGCGTGTGCAATATGGACGTGCATGCCAAGTTCCACTAAGACATGACTTCCTAGTTAGTAGGAAGTGATGTATAGTGGACTTACTGCTTCCATTCCACGTACAATATTGATCTATAATTACATAGAAGCAAATCAGTTTAACACACACTTGAGCATAAAAAGAAATTGAGTCATTCCTACACACAATTGCTAAACAATTTTAGTTTACAAATCGAGTTGTAATTGCTTCAAGTAGAGTTGTTACTTGAAGAGGGCTTTGGGTTGAGTGTTAATCCAGAGAGGCTTGTAAGAGAGTTTAGCTTACAAGAGTGTGAGTGCTCAATCAACAGAGGGGTTGGTTGAGAGGCTTTCGAGTTCAAAAGGAACTTGGAAGAGATCTTAATTGTACTAGGTGTGGTATCCGAATTAATCTAAGAAGAAATCCTGTGTGGTATCAGGTCACAGTTTTATCTCTTGACAAGTTGTCAAGGAGAGTTTTTGTGTTTGTGAAAACTCGCATCTCGTGTTCCTTTACTTTCAGTTTTAAATTCCTCAAAAAGCTCAAGTTTTTTTAAGTTACAATTCACCCCCCCTCTTGTAACGTTTAGTAGATCCAACAGGCGATGACTTCTGGTGTTGTGGCGGTGCGTTCTGGTGCAGTGGCGGTGCGTTGTGGCACTGGAGTGGGGCTGGTGGTGGTGATGGTGCAGTGGTGGTATAGTGGGGTTGGTGGTTGTTTTGTTATTTTGTTTTTATTTTATGTTAAAAAATTAAAAATTAACCTTAGTTTTGTTAAATAAAATCATTAAGGTTATAATGTGGAAAGTTTTCAAAATTCTAGGGTATAATAAGAAGGGTAAAAAAAAATGGGGTATATTGTAGAAAATACGTTTTTTCAGGGGTACCGTGTAGAAAAACACATAAATTTTTAAGGGATTTTTCCCCATATACCCCTGACTTTTAGCCTAATAACCCATATACCCCCGTGTTTTTAGAAACAGCTCATATACCCCTGACATCAGATATAATAGCCCRAATACCCTTACTCTAACGGAAAAGTTAACACCGTTAATGTTTTTCTTGATTAACCCTTAATTTAACATACTTTAGCTCATATTAGTAAAAAAAAAAAAGGTTAGCTCATAATCTCTATGTCTCCTCCATTCTTCTACCTTCATCTCTCCTCTCTCTTCATTCGTACAAAATCCATAAACCTTAACCTTATTATTACTCATCACCTTCATTCTTAGACCAATGAGCCCAAAATCCAGAAATTAAATCTCCCAAAAAATCCAAAAAAAAACCCAAAAAATTTAAAAAAAAAACCCAAAATTGAACCACCTAAATTCAAGCTCCATTCTTCTACCTTCATTCCTTCTTCTTACCTCCTTCAATCCAACATCAATTCCCACTCTTAGCAACCAACGGCAGCGACAACAACAATCAATGGAAATGCCGTCTTCTCCGGTGGCAACAACCGGCAGCAACCGTCCAACGATGGCAGCAGAAGCGACCACCGCCAGCAGCGACCACGAAAAGCGGCAACAGATTTTCCAATAGCACACGCCGCCTTCTCCGATGAACAAAAACCGACTAAAATCACCAGAAATGAGAGCACAAAATCCGAAACTAATAACACCCCATTTTCCCCCATTTTTGCGCTCAAATTGTTTGCATGTTGCAAATTGGAATTTTGTTTGATCGAAAGAAAAATGAAAAATTAAGAATGAAAACTGAAGATGAAGAAGAACCAAAATGAATGACAGATGAATTCCGGGATTGTTTTATTAAGGATTTATTTTTATTGAGATTTTTGAGGGAATAGTAGTCATTATCACTATTTCGAACCCACCATGAGCAGCACGAACCCATCAAAAGCGACGATCAAAGCAAAATTGGAATGAGAATACTTACAATTTGAGTAAACGAACAAATGAATAGCAAGAATTTCCAGAAAATCTCCCAAAAAATGTCACGAATTGATGGGAGATTTACTAGAATAACAGAGCAATTTTTCAGAAATCTCGAAGCTTCACGATTCCTTGATTATCAATTTGATTAGTGTGTAAATTCGACCCAAATTAATGGTGGATCYTCGGTTGTGTTGAGTACAACTTGTACAATACTAGTGAAAAGGGGGGAAATGCGGAGAAGTGGTGAAGGGGATGAAGTCGTGGATGGAGGAGAGAGAGTGGCGTTGGTGGTGGTGGAGGAAGAAAAGGTCGGAGGAAGTGAGACGACTGCGGTGATGGTAGCAATGTAGGAGAGAGAAAGAAGGGGAGAGAAAAGGATGAACATAGAGGGGCGAGAGAGAATGAATTGATGTAATTATAATAATTAGTTGATTTAGGTGTTAATTATGTTAAAAATTAACGYCGTTAGCTTTTCCATCCAAAGTAAGGGTATTTGGGCTATTTTTTCTGAAGTGGGGGTATATGAGCCGTTTCTAAAAACACGAGGATATATGGGTTATTAGGTTAGAAGTTAGGGGTATATGGGAAAAATCCCATTTTTTTAATGAAGCCTATCATTACCGAACTTTCAAACCGAGCCTAACTGAGCTCAACTTGGTTMGTTATGTTTTCGAGCTGAGCTTTGACCGAGCTAAAACACTAGTTCATTTCTACTTCTCTAGAATCCTTAAAATATTGCTTAATTGGTTCTCTGGCAAATTCGACCTAAAACCCTTAAAACAAAACAGAAAGTTCAGAGACAGAAAAACCAGTCACCTAAAACCCTGAAAGAGAAAGCAGAGGAGGAAAAATGGCGATGAGAGCAGCAACAATGGCGGCCATAGCACCACGAGGGCTTAACCGTCTTTTTGCAACGTCATCATTCAACTTCACTCCTCCTCCTTCTCCGCAAGCAGCTGCTTCTCCTCCCGCCGAGCCCTCTCCCAACCTCTTCGTCTCCGGTACTTTCCCTTTCTCTCTCCTCTCATTTTTTTTGGTTCTTCTTCCACTTGCTTATTACTTCAAATTTGCATCTACATAATCTTTATTTCTGCAAATTTTCTTTTCAATTTAAGAAGAAATCTTTTGATTTCGATGTCGTTATTGTTGTTATTACTCTTCTGCTATTTTGTGTGCGATTCAATAATCTGCGTTCAAGGACTGTGTGTTTCTGTTTTGTTAGGAAGAAATTAAACTATAGTAATGTTAATTTACTGTTTTGTAATGTTCTATTCGTTATTGTCAAATTAGTTCATGGTTAGAAATGGTTTGTGTAATTTGTTTCACTTWGCTATTTAGGCTCCATACGGTACGGTGTAAAACATTTTTGGGGAAAGTTGATCATGCCGTCTTGTCTATTTTTTTCTGTCTTTAGGTTTGTAAAACTGTATAAAAAAATTTAGAGCCTTTTCAATGCTGGAACCATGTTCTTCACTCTACTTATCAGATGTTAATGGTTTATGTAGATGTTGTATCATCAAATTGAGTTTGCTCATTGTTTTGGGGTTTGAACATAAAATKGTTGGATAGTTCTATACTTTTATGATGGCCACAATAAAATCCTAGTCGTGTGTTATGAGAGTGATTATCTAATCCAATATCAAGAGAATGCCAAATGAGGATTTAGTGACATTAGATGGTTGGAGGCTATTAAATAGACAATAACTCAAAGGATTAGGGACCAATTAGTGTAACATCGAAATGAATATATCCATAGGATGACTATTAGACTTATGGATCTATGTACTCCATAAGTTGACWTGTTGGAYTCTTGGAAACGAACTATTGGGATTTCGGAAATGAGTGTAATAGAGATGCATATGTTGAGGTGAGAATTATAGGTATTGARAACTTCATTTGCGAGTTTTGTATGTGCTTTGATGCAAGAAACTATATCGGTTTCAAAGTTAAAAGTTAGACAGTTAGACTTATGGGGTCTTGAAAGTATTTGAACTTAATGGAGACAAAGATCACCTTGATGAAACGATGTAACATGCTATAATTAGAGGTGCATATAACTTTAGATGGAGGTGTGAATGAAGGAACCCATACCTATTGTTCATGCAACCATTCCCATATTTTGGGATTAGGGTTTTGATATTTTGTTAGTTGATTTTGTGGTGGACCTGATGGTTTCTTTCCTTTTCTTTTGAAACAGATTATTGGTGGGAGTATTTATCAATATGTGAATTGTAAGTCATAGGATTAGGTGAATGATGTTGAAGTTGGTTATAGCACATAGAACTTATGCAACTTTAGCATAATATGGAAAGGAATAGGATGACCAATGGATTACTACATAAGTTGACTTGTATGAATTCCAGGAGTGAATGAACGATCTCATTAGCATTTAAGAAAATGAGAATACTAAATATACTTATGTTTAGTTGGCGATTATAGGAATTGAGAAAATATGGATGGATGTAAAAATGCTACGAAGAAAATAAATTTGGAGGAGCTTTGTCATGAACTAACATGGCTTAAGTATTATAACAGTGATTAATGGCAGAAAATTGTGGACTAATGAAGTTAAAAATGGAATATTATAAATGATAATGTGAAATTAAACAAACTAAGATAGTTATCAAGCTTTTGAGAGGCTTGACTCTCTCCCAAATTAGTGACTTGAGGTCACAACTCTCCAAAGAAGTTTTCACTTCAAAACATTCATCATTCAACATAACCTTAACACTTACAACCTAGCCCTATTTATAAGTAAACACAGCTCTAGAAGCTTCTACCAAACTCTAATACTAAAATATTACAAAATACCTAAACTACCCTTCTAGTAATATTAGTTCATTACAAGCTTATAACATTAGATGGAAGTGACTGAAGGAAGATTATTTTGGACAATTCATACCCATGGTTCATACTCCATTTTTTGAGATTTGTTTTTTTTTTTTTTAATATTTTATTAGATGATCTAATCTCTTGAAATGGGCTCTTGGTAGGAGTATTTCTCAACTTTTCTAAGATTAGCCTCTTAAAAGAAAAACAAATTGACTTGTGAACTAATCAAAGTTAGGGACTTTGAAGTGTTACTTCCTACAGTATCGTCCTTTGCAAATATAACACTCTGCACAAACCTCCTTTTTTTAAATTTTTTTTATTAGGATGACAAGTCTTTTGCAGATGAAACTTCCTGTAAAAATATAAGGATTGGTTGTAATTGTTGTCAGTAGATTTTAATTTATAAAATGTCTTGCACCGTTGCTCTTAAAATTTGGCTAATAGGGTGAGAGCACAGTTCAATATTTGCTTGCGTCAGGGTCTACCCCTTTTTTCTGCTCCTTTTCTCCCTTCTTGCATTCTTGCATGTCTAATTAAATGTTGGTTGAAACTTTGTCTAGGAATATGACGAGTTAGTTGTCTCACGTTTTACTTTTACATCGATAACTTGCTTTTTCTCTGCTGATTTTAAGAAGCTTGAGAAATTTTGTGATCTTTTCTCGGTCTTTGAGCTCCTTCAAATGAAGAGCTCCTGTCTACAAAAAGAAAATATGATAGTTTCCAGTATTTGGTTTTTAAATAAGGCAGGAAAGGAAGGGAACTAGAAGGACATGCTAGGAAAGAGTCTTCACATATTTTTAAATTTCCTTTCSTCCTAAAATTGGAGGAATTCGGGAGGAAACTCAAAATAAACTTTATTTCCTTTACCTTCTTTTCTCCTCCCTCCCTTTTTTTAAGTAATATTGAACCAAATCCACTGTTAATTGATTAGTCTTGCCCTACAAACTACAAAGTAGATTACATTGTCTTTTGGAAATATTTTACTAGCTATAATATTTTCATCTTACTCAGGTTTCACCAAAATTTGGGTATTCCATAACCTTTAAAAAGTCAAATTCATATCTTTTTCTCTGATTTGAGTTATTCCCCCTAGTTTCCCTCTTTACTTTCTATCTCATAGTCTTGTACGACAAATATTTTTTTTTTTTTTATTTTTTTTTATTGGCATATCACAATACTTTTTTCCCCTTTTACTTGCATTCAATAAGATTTAAGGAGATGAGATAGATAGATAATAATAAAGGGATTCATGATGTAGGAGAGAGGTAGAGAGAATATGTTGACCAAAACAGAAAGAATGAAGTATTTTGCAACTTCCAAAAATGGAAAAAGGATGTAAGTACTAAAGAATAGAGGAAGTGTTTTTGACTTAGGATTGATTTTGTTGGTTGCGGTTCCGATTCTAAACCACAAGACCTGGTTTTGGTTCTCAGTCTTTTTGAACTGAACTAATTGGATTATCAGTGCATGTGGCGAATAGTGACCCTTTTGGTCAATATAGTGATTATTTATACCCTATGTATCAAATAGTGATGAATAATCAAGATTCCTATATCGACCACAAGGGTCACTGTACTTTTGCGAAACTTTGTAAGTTTCAGYATTTGGATTTGTACTTCATAAGTTCAATACATAATTTAAGCCGTGCATTTTGATTGTCTTGTAATAAAGGCAAACCAGTTTCACAAGTATTCATTATATTGTGAAAAAATTGTCAGAAAACACCTTTTATATGGTGTTTTTTGTCAAAAAAAACACCATTTATGTTAAATTTTGTTATTAAACACCTTTTATGAAGTTTTCAATTAAAAAAGACACCTTAGTCTTGTTTCCGGCCAAAAAAGTCAAGATTCCGGTGTTGACTTTGGTCATTTTTAGTATGCTTTTGCGTGTGTATCTCACACTCCGTTCGTGCGACTGAATTTTGTTTTTGCCTCTCATTTTCTTAAACCCTCGACCAAATTACCCTTCACTCTCCTTCTTTTTTACTGGATTATTCCRACTTCTTCTTCTCCCTCTTCTCTGTCTTCCCTTTTCTCCTCTCTGTTTTGCACAAAATTTCATAATTCAAAACTATACTTAATAAAATTACACAGAGATCTTTTACAATCGAATACCCTACTCCACATGTACCATATCTGATATCCCAATACTTCTCACTTTCTCAGAAATCTAACACTACAAGACTTTAGACCCGTTGCCACCATATTCTACCATGTACCAAATGCCAAGAAAGAAAAGAGAGGGAAAAAAAAAACATAGAACGATTTAGCACTAATAATGGAACATATGGGGCATACTTCTCAAATTTAGAGGTCTACTTCTTTGTCTTCAATGGATTGACAGACTTCACTTCATATATTTGGCACTTTATTGCTAATACAGCTAGAATTTCGAGTATTTTTAGTTCACCAAACACTTCCATTTTTTGTGTACTGTTAATTCTTTTTTTCTATGTTACCCGGACTCTTCATTTTACCTCAAGTGCCCGTGTCGGATCCTTGACACTCGGACATGGGTACGATACTTGGACACTTCATTTTGGRCTAAAATCTTGATAATTTTTCAAAAAATAGCAGAGTCGGACACTTGGATGCGTATCCGTGTCGGACATGGGTATAAGAGTCCAGGTAACATAATTTTTTTTGGTAATGAGTGAACAGTAAATTCTTGAGAAATTGAGAGCTTGTTTGTCAATTCACAATAATAATTATTGGTGTGTTATTTTGATTTTTTATGGACTATATAAATGCAACCTTCAATTTCTCCAATTACCGTTGTTTCCGACGATTCTTCGATCGAAACAACGCCGAAACCCGTTGGAAACTTCGCCGCAGCATTGCGCCGCTCGATCTACTCTCATCTGTGGGACTTGAGGCTCCGTTTGAGATGGTTCTGCAGTAGAAGTGTCGATTAGTGTTGTGTTTGTTCCGTCTTTGAGTAATGGAAGGTGGAGTGAAGAGATAGAGATGCAAATGAGGAGAGAGAAAAGGAAAGAGGAAGAAGAGTATACATTTAATCATGGTGAAGTTGAAGATAGTTGGTATTAGTGAGATAGATTAAGGGTATTAAATAGGAGTGAGAGAGATTAAGGGTATTAAATAGGAGTGAGAGAGATTAAGGGTATTAAATAGGAGTGAGAGAGATTAAGGGTATTAAATAGGAGTGAGAGAGATTAAGGGTATTAAATAGGAGTGAGAGAGATTAAGGGTATTAAATAGAAGGAGTGAGAGAGATTAAGGGAAGGGATGGAGAATGAGATCACGCGCAGGATAATAAGGGAAAAAGCGAAAGTCAACGCCGGAATCTTGACTTTTTTGGTCGGAAACAAGACTCAGGTGTCTTTTTTAATTGAAAACTTCATAAAAGGTTTTTTTGACAAAAAACACCATATAAAAGGTGTTTTATGACAATTTTTTCTTATATTGTACTTAAAAAAGGAAAAAAAAAACTGATGCCCAGTTCAGGTTCCCAGTTTTTCCCATTTTGAGTCAATTTAATGAACCCAGTTCTGTCTTGTTTCAATTTTTTTTAACCAGTCCTAATAAATCGTGGTTCTGGTTTTCTATACAATATAGGTATTGGGTACCTGGCTTTCTCACTGTCTTAATATAATTTAGTTGTGGGCATCTTACACCAGCTTTAAAATTCGCCTAAATCAATACAGATAATATCCCTGCCTCCACCCAGCTTTTAAAGGCATTAGCAGATAATATTTAGATTGCTATTTAAAATTGGTCAAAATCCTTCGTATTTGAATAAATCTCTATATTGTATACAAAACATAGCCTCTAATTTCATTCCTCCCCCCACAAATTCACATTAGCTTATCGGTTTTTTGGCAGCTAATAATTTCCATTTAATATGTCTTTCAATGAACTGCTCTACTAGCTTATGCAATATGTTATGTACTTGGATGACCTACACATCGTTTCTTCTAAGTTCTAACATTATTTTCTGCTGCAGACTTTTTCGAAGAAGAATTTTTTTTTTTCTGTAATAAGCGCTGAATGCTGATACTTAGTTGATGCCGTTTCTTTTGTATGTAGGTCTTAGCAGACGTACTACTTCAGATGGATTACGGGAGGCCTTTGCAAAGTTTGGTGAAGTGGTTCAAGGTATGTGTATGGAAAATTTTATATGTAGAATTCTTGAGGTCGGCATATGCTAATTGGATTAACATTATTACAGCCAAAGTGGTGACTGATCGCGTCTCAGGATATTCAAAGGGGTTTGGGTTTGTTAGGTATGCTACTACAGAAGAGGCTAGCGAAGGAATAAAGGGCATGGATGGACAGGTGTGTGAGCAACATTTAAATTTCATTTTAACTAGCTGTTCAACCTTGAGGGACTTAAAATTCGTCGTTATTCATATAAGTTGATATATTCAGTTGTGTAGATGTATATATTTTACAAATCGCAACAAGGGTAGCTAGTCTACAAACATACATTGTTTACCTTTATCTATGATTTTGATGGGATTAATGGAACACAACCTTAATAAATTAACAATCATAAATCGGTACCATCGTTTCAGTGCAGGCTTGGAGTTATCCTACAATTGCATTATATAGGTCATAATGCAATTCCTGCCATTAGAATCAATTAACAATCTTTCAATGTGTCATCAAAGACTAATAACAAGCTATTTGAAAGAAAACAATTGATTAAGCACATGAATTTAACAATTGGGGTCATGGATTAGAGGTCCTGCTATTATTGTTTAGATATCAATAATAATTGTAAATTACTTGCCTTGAGTGACTTTGTTAATCCCTCAAAATGTATTGAATCAACCATATCTTAAACAAGTCCTAAACGATACTCCGTGAAACAAATACAATCTCTAAATTTCAATAGCCAACAAGTGAATTGAATCCATTTCCCAAATCATAAAGTCCAAACTATGAATTAGTATTAAGCAACTGCTACCAAAGAAATAAAATCACGATAAAATATAAAATACTCCTAGTTCCCATGTTACAAAATTATAAAGTTAGGCTATTTAACTAATTGTAAGAAAGGGCTAGATTTGCAATTATCTTTTCTAATGGGGATTTACAACTACTCTATCTCATTGTTAGATGAATAACCTTTTTTCCTTCAAAATAAAAAATACCTCACGATACCCCTTAGGAAATGGCTAATGGTATTAATTCTGAATTGTCAAGTTACTAGCAATAATTTGCGTCAGGGAACATCTTAAAAGTAAAGCGGAATGCCATTTTCTCTTCTTCTTTTTTCCTGGACAAATATAAAAATAATGTGAAAGCACTGGCACCCTGACATTATTTCAATTGCAAATATGACTACAATACAGTATCAATTTATGTGATTGATTTGCTAAAATCAGCTTGATTGATTTGTTTGTCATATCTTTGGATAATACTTCAATCAAGTGTTATGCCTTCATTAAGATCCGCAAGGACATGTTCTCTTCGAGAGCTCRAGCTACCTACTCATGTTTCAATTTAAAAGAACAGCAGCATAAGCAAAATTAATAAACCCCTTATATAATATCATAACAATAAGCACACAGAAAAGAACCAAGCCTCACTGTACACAATCTTAATCAGGCAACAACACTATGTTCTGCCACATAACTTAATCCTAAATGCTTAGATTAGTCATTGCAAAATTGGTCTACAATAATAATAAAACACGGAAGTTTGTTGCCATCTCTTTTAAAGGGTTAGGATCCTCAAATGGACCAGATGCTGATCAACTTTCAGCTAAATCTACACTAAAAAAAAAAAATCAACATAAAATGAAATAATGTAAGCACAAGTTTAGCCATTTAGGTCAAGAATCAAAAAGGCACTTCCAAGAATTCAGTACAGCACAACTCACAAATAAATTACCGAAAAAAAATGGCAAAGAAAAACGAACCAGGAAAAATGTTTCAAGGAGCAATAGGTAGCATCTCTAACCTATCCCATTGCTATTCCAAAGAAAATCGAAAGGAAGAGAAGGAAAAACAGTAGAAAACCAAAAATTAAAATGAACCTGGATCGTAAATTGGGAAGAAAGAAAATGGAGTGCACAAAGGAGGTGTGAGAGAAAGTGATGAACAAAATAGAGGTGAAGTCTGAAGATGAGAGGGGGTGTTGGGAGGTGAGAGAAGCATTYTACGCTTTAGGTTTTGTTAACAGGAGAGGGAGAACCATTGGATTGGATTTGAAGAATACACGACATTTGATTTCACTGTTCAAATGAATGGTCTAAAACTCTAATTGGCCTTGTTCATTTTTATAAAGGAAAGGAAAGGATAAGGATAAGTTATGTACTTCTGTTTTGAGGAAAGTTTACATATCTACTTCTATATCAACATTGTGTAAATCTCTTGTAGCTGAGTAATCTGTCAACAAGAATTGGAGCAAATCTAACCACTTAATTAAGTATTGAAATCTTCAATTAGTCTACTAGTTAGTTCTGTAAATCCATTAGTATGTATACTTGCTTGGGTGCTTTTGGAAGCAACTGTAGCTAGCTGCTGCCAAAGGCTTTTCTTTGCTGATTTGATCATTTTTCATTATTTCTATTCTGCAAAGAGCAAAAGTACCCTTTGATAGCACTTAGCACTAGGTCCTCCCAGAAAGCCAGAATGTCCTTTCAAAGGAAAACCTTTTTCTAGATTTTTATTTTTCACTCTTAATTGTTTGTTATTATCGCTGGTCCTTATCTTTTAGTATGTTTTAACAATAATTCTTATGTGTTAGGATGTGCCTTATATTGTTGTTCTTAAAATCTAATGAGCAGATTCTGCTGCAAAGTGTATTGACACATGCATTATTTGTTTCTTCATTGCAGTTCTTGGATGGTTGGGTAATTTTTGCTGAGTTTGCAAAACCACGACCTTCACCCGCCACTCAACAGCAGTTTGGAAACCCTCCATTTGGCTCAAGTGGTTATCGATAAATTTTCACTTGTTTTATATTTGTTCGTTTGGTAAACTTATTGTCACTGCCTTATTATTCTTGGTGCATTGGTTGCACTCATGTTATGGGAATAATAGTCGGTCTATAGCAGATTTTGAACTTTCTTGAGTATGAAATGCAGCTTCTTCAACGGGGAGCGTTGAGATTGATTCAAGTATATCAGTATCAAATTTTCACTTTCTTGGGTTAGAGTCATGTATGTAGAAAGAATTGATGTAGTTTGCCGAAATGCAACATATGGAATACATCAAAATTATTTTCTCAGTATTGTTTGTCACGGATGTTGGATGCTGGATTGCCAGAGGTACCAATAGCTTATGCAGAATTCCTGTATTATAAAGTTGCAATTTCATACACTACAAATGTTATATCAATGAGCTAGTTGCCTTGATTGCGATGGCCTTCATGATCTTGCGGTCTTGACCATAATGGCGACTACTGGCTTGTTCTCTCTTCTAGTTTGGCAGTCTAAAGATTCTTTGCGCATAGGGTTTTAGAATTCAGAGTTGGTGCCTTGGTGGTGGGAAGATGGAGAAGTTTGGTGGTTGTGTATTTGTGTGGTGTTGGTCTGTTGGAGTAGAGGTGAACAATATAAACACAACCCGTTATTGCCCCAAAACCTGAAACACTAATCCTAGTGTCCTCAAATTTTAGGAATGAAGCATGGCCCGAATCACCGGGCCTAAATAAATAAAGCTTTTTTGGTCCAAAACCCGGCTAGAGCTGAAATTTGCTTACCTCTATATTGGAGGAGGATATTGTTGATGGGAGGAAAGAGGAAGTGAAGAAAGAGCTTGGAGTGTTTGTTTGGGCTTAGGTAGTCTAACCAAATGTTTGGGTCAAGTGGTCAACCAATACCGCCACTTATATTAATTTATTGGACCAGGTTCATATTARTTTATTGTGAATTCAATTCAAGTCACGTGAGTTTTTCCTTACTTTAACAATACAACTCTTCTTGAACTGAATTATTAAATCTCTCTCTTATATTTCTTCATCGTTAGATTCATCACCATCATCAAACAATTACTTCCAAATAAAATCCCTAAACTCCAACTCTCTCTCCTCAATTTCTTCCATTATTTATGTCTTCTCCCTAAATAACCTCTCTAAAAGGCTAATTTTCTAAATTTCTTTTGTAAAAGTTAGAAATATATATATATATATATATATATGTAATTAAATTGCCTCGGTGGATCGAAGTCTGCCATTTGCTATTTAGATCGAGTCAACTAATTGCCGACAACTAATTCCTCGGCGGTGATACACTAGTAGTCTGGTTACTCTGGTATGTAATTAGTTAGGCGAATCTAATAGTAATGTGATATGTCAACTGTCACTATAATTAAATTGGTATTTAAAAAGAGTTCATAATGATTTTAAACAAAATATCTGATTTCTATATATATATATATATATATATATATATATATATATATATACTTCCTCCGTTTTTTTTAGACGCCCCATTGTTTAGATTTTGGAAATCGAGGCAAAATTTGATGAATTGATGAGGTGTATTGATGGGTATTTTAATAATGTAAGTGGGGTCCAAAAATGAGAGAAAAATGGTTAAAGTAAGTGTATTGATGAATATTTTAATAAAGTAAGTGGGAAAAGTTATGTGGTCCCCACAAAAAAGAGTGATGGAAGAGAGATTAATGAATATTTTAAGTGTGGACCCCAATCCAAAAAAGGAAAAAAATAAGAATTGGGCATCTATTGAGAAATTGCCGTTTTAGTACAATGGAGCATCTAAAAAAAACGGAGGTACATGATACAAAATGACACTATAACATATTAAAGTACACAATATAATTCAGAAGTAAATAATAACACACAAGTATAACAARTAACAGATAAATATATGATACACAAGTACATTATATCGTATTAAAATAYACAATATCATTCAGAGGTACATAATATCGCACACGAGTATAAGATATAATTATATGATAAAGAAGTACATTATATTAAAATGCGATTGATACCATTCAAAATTACATAATATATCACACATGAGTATAAGATAATTATATGATATAGAAGTAAATTAACTCTGATTAAAGTGCATTAATATCATTCAATTACACCAATATACTCCCACAATGAGATAGATAATAATTATATGATAGATAAGTACACATATCGTTATGAAAGTCACAATATAATCAAAAGTACAATATATCACACCAAATATAAGTTATAGAGTAAATGAACAAAAATGCAATAGATCATTTAAAACACACATGTATCATTTAGAAGTTAATTATATACGCACATTTAAGATATAAAATATATGACATAGAATCATTATGATCGATCAAAGTACACACTTTACTACAGAAGTGCATAATATCACACACAACTATTAGATTATATATATGATACGTAATTACATATATTTGTATCAAAGTACAGTAGTACACAATAGTATTCAGAGTACCATACTATGATAAGTACACCAATCTCAAAAGTTTAAGATATAAGTATATGATACAAAAATATTACATGTATTAAAGTATACAATATCGTTTAAAAGTAAATAATATCCAGAACAGTAAGTAAGATTATAATTTTTTTATACAGAAATTACTTTAATCGATATTTAAATGCCACAGTATCATTCACAAATGACATATATATCACATTCACACATTAAGTAAAATATAAATAAATGTGTCAGAAATTATATTTTCCATTTACATTCATATTAATATAAATTGTGCCATAAAAAAGTATATCCAAACACAATTTTTTTTAGCAAAGAAAATCTTAAATACATTTTACTCCATAGAAAAATCACTACGTACATTTATAAATGCTAGGAAATCAATATTTTTACAGAAAGCAGAAAAAAAAATGAGAAATAAAAATAAATGAAACCAATTTAGTGTATTGGGCTGGTGCAACTGCCAATATCACTGCCTTGAGCGCTTCCCCCTCCTCCTTTCTCCTGAATAGCTAGATCCATGTGATCTTGTTAGCTGATTTGTATATACCTTTAAGGATTATATTCAAAGGTTGGACGAACGGCTCGTGGGAAAGGTGCAAAGGGTAATGCTTTGCATATAATAATTAGTTAGTTTGTAAAAGTCACGTGACATTGTATGGGTTCACAATAAAGTTCTTGTGAATCCGATCCACGCAAGACGGATTGTACTTCCACTTTACTTTAAAGCCTTGTGAATGGGTAATTTTTAGAGAGTATCTGTTTTTTTAATTTATTTTTAAATTTCATACAAAAACAAGTATTTATTTAAATTTTGATATCTAATTACTAGCAATATTAACTTTTTGAACTTTATAAAGATAATCTTTGTTGGGTTGGTAAACTCATTAGATAATGAATCTAACTCACATTCAAGACTCGTTTACTTTAACTTATTTTCAATTTTATTCAAATCAGCTTAACTCTACTTTTTTTCTTCTTGTTATTTTTTAAACGACTTATTATTATTAATACTTAAGTATTATTATAATTAATTAATACTATTACTTCGTTTTAAAAATTAACATTATTTTTTATATTATTTAATAAAAAATATATCATTAATATTTATCGTAACCTTATTCAATATTAATATATTTATTATTAAATATAATATCTATACAAATATATTAAAAAAGGGTGCCTTACATTGTATGAGCATYACGTGGCTCTTTGTCACAATATATGCGCGTCACGTGGCATTTTGTTCCTTCAATTAAATTATGTCATGTGTCATTAAGCCACTAGAATTCCGACACATGTTAAGATAGGAAACAAGTTTGTAATTGTATTTTAAAAAATATTTTCTGACAAGGTTTGATCCCACATCAACTTGCTTAGTTGTATTTACAACAACCATTTTAACCAATTTTTACTTGTGATACTATGGCAGAAAATTGTGGACTAATGAAGTTAAAAATGGATGATATTATAATATGATATGTGAAATTAAACCAAACTAAATAGTTATCAAGCTTTTGAGAGGCTTGACTCTCTCCCAAATAGTGACTTGAGTTCACAACTCCCAAAAAGAGTTTCACTCAAAACATCATCATTCAACAAACCTTAACACTTACAACCTAGGCCTATTTATAATAAACACAGCTCTAGAAGCTGTCTACCAAACTCTATACTTAAAATATTACAAAATACCTAAACTACCCTCTAGATAATATTTAGTTCATTACAAGCTTATACATTAATGGGAAGTGACGAATGGCAGCATATATTTGGACAATCTCATTACCATGGTTCTTTACTCCATCTTTTTTGAGATTGTCTTTTTTTTCCTTTAATGCATTTTATTAGTATGACTCTAATTCCCTTGATGAGATGGGCTCCTTCGGGTAAGCGAGTGCCCATTTCCTCGAGCATTTTCTAAATTAGCCTCTTAAAAAGCACAAACACAAATTGACTTGTGAAACTAACTCAAAAGTTAGGACTTATGATAGTGTTACTTCCTACAGTATCGTCCTTTTGCAAAATTAACACTCCTGCCAAAACCTTCCTTTCATTAAATTTTTAATTAGGATGACAAAGTCTCTTTTGCAGATGAAACTTCCCTTGTAAAAATATAAGGACTGGTTGTAATTGTTGTCATAATTTTAATTTTAAAATGTCTTGCACCGCTTGCTCTTAAAAATTGGCTAAATAGGGGGAGCACAGTTCAATAGTTGCTTGGCGTCAGGTCTACCCCTTTTTCGCCTCCTTTTTCTCCCTTCTTGCATCTTGCATCGTCTAATTAATGTTGGTTGAAACTTTGTCTAGGAATATTGACGAGTTAGTTGTCTCCACGTGTTTATTTTACATCATTAACTTGCCTTTCTCTGCGATTTAAGAAGCTTGAGAAATTTTGATCTTTTACTCGGTCTTGCAGCTCCATTCAAATTGCAGAGCTCCTCGTCTACAAAAAGGAAATAATGATAGTTTCAGTATTTGGTTTTAAAATAAGCAGGGAAAGAGAGGAACTAGAAGGACATGCTAGAAAGATCTTCACATATTTTTTAAATTCCTTTGTCCTAAAATTGGAGGAATTGGAGGAATACTCAAATAAACTTTAATTTCCTTTTACCTTCTTTCTCCTCCCTCCTTTTTTTAAGTTTAATGACTAGTTTTAAGTGCAGCTATGCGTGCTTAAAACTAAGGAGAAAAATGTAAATCATATTTGATTGATACTCTTGAATTTGTAACCTTTTTTAAATATTTATCATTTTTCAAATAATTCATTTTATTACCATAATGTTTAAGTAGAGTAGTTTATTTGCGTATAAATATAAAAACTTCTTTATTTGAAAATTCTTTTGAAAGTAGTAAGGAATAAATAAAGAGCTTAAAACTATGTTTCAATTTATATTTATTAAAGTAAATCGGACAATTTCCTAGGGACACCCATTGCTCCCCCCTTTGGGCTGTAATAATAGAATGAACCAAATCCCACTGTTAATTGAATTAGTCTTGCCTACAAACTACACAATAGATTCATTGTCTTTGGAATATTTACTAGCTATAATACTTTCATCCTACTCAAGTGTTTTCACCAAAATTGGGTATCCATAACCTTTAAAAAGTCCAAATTCAATTTTTTCTCTGATCTGAGTTATCCCCCTGATTCCCTACCTTTACTGTCTCTCTATCTATCATAGTTTGTACACAAAATTATTTTTTTCTTTTTATTTTTTTCTATTGGCATATACACATAACTTTTTTCCCTGATTTACTTGCATTCAAATACGATTTAAAGGTTAGATGAGATAGATAGATAAAATAAAAGGTTCATGATGTAGGAGAAGGTAGAGAGCAATATGTGACCAAAAACAGAAAGAATGAGCTATTTTGCAGAACTTCCAAAAAAGTCGAAAAAGCGATGTAGTACTAAAGAATGAGGAAGGTTTGACTATAGGGGACTTGATTGTGTGGTTCAGTTCCGATTTCTAAACCACAAGACCCTGGTTCTTGGTTCTCAGTCTTTTGAACTGAACTATTGGATTATTCAGTGGCATGTGGCTGAATAGTGACCCTTTTGGTCAAATAGTGATTATTTAGTACCTCTATGTATCAAATAGTGATGGAATAATCAGATTCCTATCATCGACCACAAGGTCACTGTACTTTTCCGAAACTTTGTAAGTTTCAGCCTATTTGGATTTGTACTTCATAAGTCTCAATACATAATTTAGCCGCATTTTTGATTGTCTTGTAATTAAAGGCACAAACCCAGTTTCACAAGTATCATATATTGTGAAAAAATTGTCAGAAACACCTTTTATATGTGTTCTTTGTCAAAAAAAACACCATTTATGGTTAAATTTTGTTATTAAACACCCTTTTATGAAGTTTTCAATTAAAAAAGACACCGTTTAGTCTGTGTTTCCGGCCAAAAAAGTCAAGATTCCGGTGCTTGGACTTCAGGTCTTTTGAGTTATGCTCTTGCGTGTGTATCTCACACTCCGTTTCGTTATTGCGACCTGAATTTTGTTTTTGCCTCTCATTCTTCTTAAACCCACGACCAATACCCTCCACTCTTCTTCTTTTTACTGATTTATTCCAAACTCTTCTTCCCCGTCTTCTCTGTCTTCCCTTATCTCCTCTCTTGCTTTTGCACAAAATTTCATAATTCAAACCTATACTCCCCTAAATAAAATTACACAAGAGTCTCCTTAACCAATCGAATACCCCTACTCCACATGTACCATATCTGAGTATCCCAATACTTCTCACTTTCTCAGAAATCAACACTACCAAGACTTTAGACCCAGTGCCCACCATATGCTCTACCATTACCAAACTGCCAAGAAATGAAAGAGAGGGCATACAACAAAAACCAGTAGAAACGCACTTTAGACTAATAATGAACCTATGGGCATACTTCTTCAAATTTAGAGGGTCTCTTTCTTTCGTCTCAATGATTGACAGACTTCACTTCATCAATATTGCACTTATGCTAATACAGCTAGAATTTCGAGTATTTTTAGTTTCACCAAAACACTTCCATTTTTCTGTACTGTTAATTCTTTTTTCTAGTTACCCGGACTCTTCATTTTACCTCAAGTGCCGTGTTCGGATCCTTGACCACTCGGACATGGATACGACTTGGACAACTTCACTCTTGGACTAAAATCTTGATAATTTTTCATAAAAAAATAGCAGGTCGGACACTTGACTGCGGTATCCGTGTCCGGACCTGGGTATAAGAGTCCAGGTAACATTTATTTTTGTGTAATGAGTGAACAGTAAACTTCTTGAGAAATTGAGAGCTGTTTGGCTCAATTCAACAAGAATAATATTATGAGTTGCCTCTCATTTTGATTTGTATTGGACTATATAAATGCAACCCTCCAATTTCTCCAATTACCTTTGGTCGACGATTTCTTCCGTCGAACACACGCCGAAACCCGTTGAAACTCCGCCGCTAGGCATTGCGCCCGCTCGGATCTACATCTCATCTGTGGACATTGAGCGCTCCGTTTTGAGATGCTTCTTGCACGTAGAATGTCGATTAGTTGTTGTGTTGTGTTCCTCTGGTAATGAAGGTGAGTGAAGAGATAAGAGATGCAAATGAGGAAAGAGAAAGAAGAGTATACATTTGATCATGGTGAAGTTGAAGATAGTTGGTATTATGAGATAGGCATTTAAGGGTATTAAATAGGAGTGAGAGAGATTAAGGGTATTACAATAGGCGTTGAGAGAGATTAAGGGTATTATAGGAGTGGGAGATTAAGGGTATTAAATAGGATTGAGAGGATTAAGTATTAAATAGAAGGAGTAGGAGATTAAGGAACGGAGTGGAGAATGAGTACGCGCAGCGCATATAAGGGAAAAAGCGAAGTCTACGCCGGGAATCTGACTTTTTTGGTCGGAACAAGACTCAGTGTCTTTTTTAATTGACAAATTGTCATAAAAGGTTTTTTGACAAAAACACCATATAAAAGGTTTTATGACAATTGTTCTTAATATTGTTACTTTAAAAAGGAAAAAAAAACTGTACTGCCCAAGTTCAGTTCCCAGTTTTTCCCATTGAGTCAATTTAATAAACCCATGTTCTGTCTTGTTGTCAATTTTTTAACCAGTCCTATAAATCGTGCGTTACTGGTTTCTATACAATATAGCGTATTGGTACCTGGCTTTCTCACGTCTTTATATAATTAGTTGTGGGCATCTTACACCAGCTGTTAAAATTCGCCCTAAATCAAAACAGATAATACCCTGCCTCCACCCAGCTTTTATAAAGCATTAGCAGATATATTAGATTGCTATTTAAAATTGGCGTAAAAATCCTTCGTAGTTGAAAAACTCTCTATATGTATACCAAAAACATACGCCTCTAATTTCATTTCCTCCCCCCACAAATCACATTAGGCTTATCGGGTTTTGGCAGCTAATATTTCCATTTAATATGTCTTTCAAATGAAACTGCTCTACTAGCTTATGCAATATGTTATACTTGGATGACCACACATCGTTTCTTCTAATCTAAACATTATTTCTGCTGCAGACTTTTTCGAAGAAGAATTTTTTTTTTTCTTGAATAAGCGCTGAATGCTTGATACTAGTTGATGCCGTTTCTTTGTATGTAGGTCTTAGCCAGACGTACACTTCAGATGGATTACGGAGGCCCTGCAAAGTTTGTGAAGTGGTCAAGGTATGTGTATGCGAAAATTTCATATGTAGAATTCTTGAGGTCGGCATATGCTAATTGGATTAACATTATTACACCAAAGTGGTGACTGATCGCGTCTCAGGATATCCAAAGGGTTTGGTTTGTTAGGTATGCTACTACAAGAGAGGCTAGCCGAAGGAATAAAGGCATGATTGGAAGGTGTGTGCATGACAACATTATAATTTCATTTAAACAGCTGTTCAACCTTGAGGACTTAAAATCTGTCCGTTATTTCATATAAGTTTGATCATATTCAGTTGTGTAGATGATATATATTTACAAATCCAACAATGAGTGCTAGTCTACAAACATACATTTTTACCTTATCTAATATTTTGACTGGATTAATGAACACAACCTTAATTAAAATTAACAATCATTAAGCATCGGTACCATCGTTCGACTGCAGGCTCTGGAGTTATCCTACATTGCATATTATAGTCATAATGCAATTCCTGCCACTTAGAATCAATTAAACAATCTTTCAATGTGTCATCAAAGACCCAATAAACAAGGCTATTTGAAAGACAAACAATGATTAAGCACTCATGAAATTTTAACAACTTGGGTCATGGATTAGAGTCCTGCTATTATTTGTTTGGATACAATAATAATGTAATTACTTGCCTTGTGCTTTGTTAATTCCCTCAAAAGATATGAATCAACCATATCTTAACAATCCAAACGATAGCTGCGTGAAACGAAATTACAATCTCTAAATTTTCAATAGCCGAACAAGTGAATTGACATCCATTCCAAATCATTAAAACCAAACTATGAATTAGTATAAGCAACTGCTACCAAAAAATAAAAATCCCGATAAAATATAAATACTCCTATTCCATGTTACAAAAATTGATAAAGTTAGGCTATCTAACAATTGTAAGCACAGGCTAGACATTGCAATTATCCTTTCTAATGGGATTTACAAACTACTCTATCTCATTGTAGCATGAATAACCTTTTTTCTTATCAAATAAAAATACCGTCCCGATACCCCTTAGAAAATGGGCTAATGTATTAATTCTGAATTGTCCAGTTACTAGCAAAATTTGCGTCAGGAACACATCTTAAAAGTAAAGCGGAATGCCATTTCTCTTCTTCTTTTTTCCCTGGACAAATATAAAATAAATGTGAAAGCACTGGCACCCTGACATTATTTCAATATGCAAATATGACTACAATACCTAGTATCAATTTATGTGATTGATTTTGCTAAAATCAGTTGATTGATTTGTTTGTTCAGTATCTTGATAATACTCTCAATCAATTATAGCCTTCATTAAGATCCGCAAGACATGTTCTCTTCGAGACGCTCAAGCTACCTACTCATGTTTCAATTTAAAGAACAGCCAGCATAAGCAAAATTAATAAAACCCCTTATATTAATATCATAACAATAAGCACACAGAAAAAACCAAGCCACACTGTCACAATCTTAATCAGGCAACAACACTATGTTCTGCCACATAACTTAATCCTAAATGCTTAGATTAGTCATTGCAAAAATTGGTCTACAATAATAATAAAACACGAAGTTTGTTGCCATCTCTTTTAAAGGTTAGGATCCTCAAATGGAACCAGATGCGATCAACTTTCAGCTAAATCTACACTAAAAAAAAAAATCAACATGAAAATGAAATAAATGTAAGCAACAGTTTAGCCATTTTGTCAAGAATCAAAAAGGCACTTCCAAGCAATTCAGTTACAGCACAACTCACAAATAAATTACGAAAAAAAAAATGGCAAAAAAAACGAACCAGGAAAAATGTTTCAAAGGAACAATAGGTAGCATCTCTAACCTATCCCATTGCTATTCCAAAGAAAATCGAAAGGAAGAGAAGGAAAAACAGTAGAAAACCAAAAATTAAATGAACCTGGATCGTAAATTGGGAAGAAAGAAAATGGAGTGCACAAAAGAGAGGTGTTGAGAGAAAAGTGATAATCAGAATAGAGGTGAAGTCTGAAATGAAGGGTGTTGGGAGTGAGAAGCATTCTACGCTTTAGGTTTTTGTTAAACAGGCAGAGGGAGAACCATTGGATTGGATTTTGAAAATACACGACATTTGATTTCACTGTTCAATGAATGTCTAAAACTCTAATTGGGCCTTGTTCAGTTTTTATAAAGAAAGGAAAGGATAAGGATAAGTTATGTACTTCTTTAGGAAAGTCTACATATCTACTTCTATATCAACATGTGTAAACTCTTGTAGCTGAGTAATTCTGTCAACAGAATTGGAGCAAATCTAACCACTTAATTAAGTATTGAAATCTTCAATAGTCTACTAGTTAGTTCTGTAAATCCATTAGTATGTTATACTTGCTTGGGTGCTTTGGAAGCAACTGAGCTACGCTGCTGACCAAGGCTTTTTCTTTGCTGATTTTGATCATTTTCATTATTCTATTCTGCAAAGAGGCAAAAGTACCCTTGATAGCACTCTGCACGAGGTCCTCCCAGAAAGCCCAGAATGTCCTTTCAAAGGAAACCTTTTTCTAGATTTTTATTTTTCACTCATATTGTGTGTTTATTATCGTGGTCCCTTATCTTTTAGTATGTTTTACAATAATTCTTATGTGTTAGGATGTGCCTTATATTGTTTGTCTTAAAATCTAATTGAGCAGATTTCTGCTGCAAAGTGTATTGACACATGCATTATTTGTTTCTTCATTGCAGTTCTTGGATGGTTTGGGTAAATTTTTGCTGAGTTTGCCATAAACCACGACCTTCACCCGCCACTCAACAGACAGTTTGGAAACCCTCCATTTGGCTCAAGTGGTTGATCGATAAATTTTCCACTTGTTTATTTTGTTCGTTTGGTAACTATGTCACTGCCTTATTATTCTTGGTGCATTGGTGCACTCATGTTATGGGAATAATAGTCGGTTCTTATAGCAGGATTTTGAACTTTCTTGAGTATGAAATGCAGCTTCTTCAACGGGCGAGCGTTAGTAATTGATTCAATATATCAGTATCAAATTTTACACTTCTTGGGTAGAGTCATGTATGTAGAAAGAATTGATATATTGCCGAATGCCAACATATGGAATCATCAAAAATTATTTTCTCAGTATTGTTGTACCGGATGTGGATGCTGGATTGCCAAGTACCAAAGACTTATGCAGAATTCCTGTATTATAAGAGTTGCAATTCAACACTACAAATGTTATATCAATTGAGCTAGTTGCCTTGATTGACGATGGCCCATTCATCTTCGGTCTTGACCATGATATGCGACTACTGGCTTGTTCTCTCTTCTAGGTTTATGCTAGCCAAAGATTCTTTGCGCATAGGGATTTAGAATTCAGAGTTGGTGCCATTGTGTGGAGAGATAGAAGAGAAGTTTGTCGTGGTTTGTGTATTGTGTGTCGTTGGTCTGTTTGGAGTAGAGGTGGAAACATAATTATAACACAACCCGTTTTGCCCCAAAAAACCTGAAACACTAATCCCTAGTGTCCTCAATATTAGGAATGAAGCATGGCCCGAATCACCGGGCCTAAATAAATATAGCTTTTTTTGGTCCAAAACCTCTGGCTAGAGCTGAAATTACTCTACCTCTATATTGGAGAGATATTATATATTATGTGATGTGGAGGAAAAGGAAGAAAGAGAAGTAAGCTTGGGATGTTGTTTGGGCTTAGTTAGTCAAATCCAAATGATTTGGGTCGTACTCTAACCAATACCGCCACTTTATATTAATTTTTGGCACACCAGGCATTATATAATTATTGTGAATTCAATTCAAGTCACGTAGATTTTCTCTCTACTTTAACAATACAAACGCTCTCTTAAACTGAATTATTAAATACTCTCCATTATATTCTTCCATCGTTCGCCATATCATCACCATCATCAAACAATATTCCAAATAAAATCCCTAAACTCCAACTCTCTTCCTCAATTTCTTCCATTATTATTCTTCTCCCTAATAACCTCCTCTAAAAGGCTATTTCTAAATTTCTTTTGAAAAGTTAGGACAATATATATATATACATTATATATATATATATATATATATATATATATATATATATATATATATATATTATATATATATATAATATATATGTCTGCCATTTGCTTTTAGATCGAGTCAACTAATTGCCGACAAACTATCCTCGGCGTGATTACACAGTAGTCGGTTACTCTGGTATGAATTTAGTTAGGCGCATCTAATAGTAATGTGATATGTCAACTGTCACTATAATTAAATTGGTTATTTAAAAGAGTTCATAATGATTTTAAACAAAATATCTTATTGTTATATATATAATATATATATATATAATATATATATATATATATATATATATATATTAATATATATAATATTACTTCCTCCGTTTTTTAGACGCCCATTGTTAGATTTTGGAAATCGAGGCAAAATTTGAGGAATTGATGAGTTATTGATGGTATATTTAATAATGTATAATGGGGTCCAAAAATAGAGAAAAATGGTTAAAGTAAGTGTATTGATGAATATTTTAATAAAGTAAGTGGGGAAAAGTTATGTGGTCCCCACAAAAAAGAGAGATGGAAGAGAGATTAATGAATATTTTAAGTGTGGACCCCAATCCAAAAAAGGAAAAAAATAAGAATTGGGCATCTATTGAGAAATTGCCGTTTTAGTACAATGGAGCATCTTAAAAAACGAGGTACATGATACAAAATGACCACTATAACATATTAAATACACAATATAATCAGAAGTAAATAATAACACAACAGTATAACAAATAACAGATAAATATATGATACACAAGACAATATATCGTATTAAAATACACAATATCATTCAGAGGACATAATATCGCACGCGAGTATTAAATTATATTATATGATAAAGAGTACATTATATTAAAGTGCATGATATCATTCAAAATTACATAATATATCACACATGAGTTAAGATTAATTATATGAATAGAAGTACATTATATCGTATTAAAGTGCATAATATCATTCAAAATTACACAATATATCCACACACATGAGTTAAGATATAATTATATGATAGATAAGTACACTATATCGTATGAAAGTACACAATAAATCAAAAAGTACATATATCACACACAAAAACTATAAGTTATAAGTAAATGAAAACAAAATGCAATAGATCGTATTAAAACACACAGTATCATTTAGAAGTATATTATATCACGCACAATTAATAAGATATTAAATATATGACATAGAATAATTATTATCGTATCAAAGTACACACTATTATACAGAAGTGCATAATATCACACACAACTATTAGATATAAATATTATGATACTAATACATAATATTGTATCAAAGTACAGTATAACAATAGTATCAGAAGTACCATACTATGATTCAGAAGTACACCAATCTCAAACAAGTTTATAAATATAAGTATATAACAAAAGTATATTACATTGTATTAAATATACAATATGCGTTTAAAAGTAAATAATATCAGACACAAGTATAAGATATAAATATATATACGAAAACTTTATATCGTTAAAATGCACAATATCATTCACAAATACATATATATTCTCACACTTCACACAATAATATAAATATAAAATAAAGTTAGAAGATATATTATTCATACATATCATATAATATAAATATGTGCCATAAAAAAATGTATAAAATGCCAAACACAAATTTTTTTACAAAGAAAATCTTAAATACATTATACTCCATAGGAATAAACCTACGTACATTTATAATGCATAGGGAAATCAATTTTTACAAAAGCAGAAAAAAAATGAGAAATAAATAAATAAATGAAACCAATTTAGTGTATTGGCTGGTGCAACTGCCAATATCACTGCCTTGAGCGCGTTCCCCCTCCTCCTTTCTCCTGAATAGCTAGATCCATGTGATCTTTTGTAGCTGATTTGTATATACCTTTAAGATTATATTCAAAGGTTGGACGAACGGCTCGTGGGAAAGGTGCAAAGGTAATGCTTTGCATATAATAATTAGTTAGTTTTAAAAGTCACGTGACATTGTATGGGTTCACAATAAAGTTCTTGTGAATCCGATCCACGCAAGACGGATTGTACTTCCACTTTACTTTAAACCTTAGTGAATGGGTAATTTTTAGAGAGTATCTGTTTTTTAATTTATTTTTAAATTCATACAAAAACAAGTATTTATTTTAAATTTTGATATCTAATACTAGCAATATTAACTTTTGAACTTTATAAAGTAATCTTTGTTTGTGGTAAACTCATTAGATAATGAATCTAACTCACATTCAAGACTCGTTTACTTTAACTTATTTTCAATTTTATTCAAATCAGCTTAACTCTACTTTTTTCTTCTTGTTATTTTTTAAACGACTTTATTATTAATAACTTATTATTATTATAATTAATTAATACTATTACTTCGTTTTAAAAATTAACATTATTTTTTATATATTTAATAAAAAATATTCATAATATTTATCGTAACCTTATTCAATATTAATATATTTATTATAAATATAATATCTATACAAATATATTAAAAAAGGGTGCCTTACATTGTATGAGCATTACGTGGCTCTTTGTCACAATATAATGCGCGTCACGTGGCATTTTGTCCTTCAATTAATATGTCATGTGTCATTAAGCCACTAGAATTCCGACACATGTTAAGATAGGAAACAAGTTTGTAATTGTATTTTAAAAAATATTTTCTGACAAGGTTATCCCACATCAACTTGCTTAGTTGTATTTACAACAACCATTTTAACCAATTATTTACTTGTGATACTTTGTGCAATATATTATTATTATTATATTATTATTATTATTATTATTATTTATATTATTATATTATTATTATTATTATTATATTATTATTATTATATTATTATATTATTTATTACTATTAATTATTTATTATTATTTTTATTATTATAATATTATTATTATTATTTATTATATATTATTATTATTATTATTTCTTATACGATTTAGATTATTATAGAATATACGAGTAGATAGTTTTCGATCAGTTTCATACTACTACACCGTTTATTCCATCTTATTTTCTTCCCTTCCAATAAATAAATTATTATTTGACTATTTCAGGAAAAATATTATTCAGTCTCACATGCTCTACAATTATACTCTCTTCATGTCAACATATATTCATACATTAACGAAAAAAACTACACGGTAAAAAAATGACACAGTAAAAGCCGGGCATCGCCCGGGCAGGTACACTAGTTAAAAAACATTTAAAAATATATTATTCAATATTAATCCTTTTGTTCT